>JAODVQ020519832.1:0-24537 GCA_025400075.2 Phenganax stokvisi
CGTCAGGAACTTAAAACGCCTTCCATAAAAATGGATTTTGCGTAAGTCCTGTTTACTTTTGAATCTCTATTTTTGTACACTTCATCGCCAAAAATTTTGCTCCAACCTCCCTGAAATGCAACGATTTTATCAGGCCACATGTCTCCTGGGCGCAAGGCATCAATTCCATTTTTAATGAAATTAATAGTATTGAGAGATTTACCATGTACAGGTGCAAAAGATAAATCGCCTTCAAACCTCACCTTACGAGCAGCTCTTGTCCCTATATTCTGTACACAAAAAAATATTTCAAGGTAGATATCACCATTTTTCAAGTCATGTCTCCTAAAACTCAAAGAAACTACGACTTCTGGTATGTATGTTTCGTCTACTATTCGCTTTGTCTCTTGTAGCATTCTATACGTTAAATACGTTAAAATACCGTTAAAGATCATAGCTAGAAAGCTTATACCTATTGTTACCCATTCCCTTTCCATTTTTAGTACTCTCCTTAGAAAAACATTGGTACGTTTCAGGTTTCGCACACTTTACCTGACCTACAGATCTCAAAAAATATAAGAACCACCGAATGCCATAAGCACATCCGGTGTTGATTGGCAATAAATTGCGCGACTACGAACAGTGATACTCTTGAAATTCGCGTAATCCGCGCAAATCCGCGGTTCAGACAGTAATCGGGCGGACAAGCTCTCCTACAAGATAGGTAAATTGTGAGGCAGATTATATATGTTTCTTAATTGTCGTTATAAGTTCCGCATTTCCTGCTTCTTGTGCTAAGCTGAGTGCTTTCTGAAAATCTTGTTCTGCCTCTGCCTCTTGCCCTAATTCTTTTTTAGAAGTCCCTCGGTTGAAATATGGAAATAGATAACCAGGATTTAGGCAAATAGCCGCGTCATAGTCAGAAATCGCAGAATCATGGTGTCCAAGGTTTGCCTTAGCACTTCCTCTATCATTGTATGCTATATCATTTTCAGGGTCTAAACGGATGACCACGTCTAAATCGGATATCGATTCAAAATATTGTCCTATGGTGCTTTTCGCAACGGCACGGTTGCGGTAGGCACTCACAAATTCAGGATCAAGTCTAATAGCAGTGTCAAAGTCAGGAATAGCATCTTTAGGGTGTCCTAAATTGTACTTCGCGAGGCCCCTGTTATAATAGGCGAAAGAGCAGTTAGGGTCTAAACGGATCGCCTCGTCATAATCTGCAATCGCTTCAAAGTATTGTTTTAAAAGGTATTTTGCGTTCCCTCTGTTATTATGAGCGTCCCTGTTATTAAGGTCTAAACGAATAGCCTCGTCAAAAGCAGAGATAGCAGCACTATAATCTTCCTGATCGCATAGTTTTTTACCTTTTTCAATGTAGTTCTGAACAGATTTGGCAGCGTTCTGAGGAGCATTATCTTTTTTCATTTGGCTTTTCCTATACGGGTGCGGATGGTCTATTATCTCTTAAGGTTCTTTGCATGATACCTTCATCCGGTTCATTTTGGTTTTCAGCAGCTATCTCGATACTGTTTCGCTGGTTGAGATAATCTCGTAACATAAGAACAAGGATAGGCGCGACAACCAACGTGAAGATCCCGACGATGATTGCTATCAAAATATTCACTTTTGTGTTTAGGACAGCAACCTGTTTGTCAAGTTCATCAAATTTATCGTCAAGTTCACCAAATTTCTTATCAAGTTCACCAAATTTTTCATCAAATTTCTTGTTAAATTCATTAAATTTATTGTCAACATGGGAGCGCATTCTGTCTTCGGATTCATCTATTTTATTGAGAATCTGCATAAATTGTGATTGTGAGAGGGCAGCACCTGACTGTTGCTCTTGTTGTGCAAAAGCAGTAACAGTGATCGAAAAAATAAATAGTATTCCGAAAATGCGCCAAAGCGTTGAGCGTATGTTCAATATCATTGTTTTCCTTGACTGGATAGCATGAATCCTAAAAATGGCATGTTTGTTCGTAAGCGGTGAATTTATTTTACCATATCAGAAAAAAGTTGTCAAAATATTGGTTGCGTTTTTGCGTTGAAACGTTAATATTCTGTGTGATCTGTGTAATCTGAGATTCAGGCAATGGCGGGGTACAGAGACCCCGCCTTACAAGAAAAAATAAAGTTATGCCAATGCCTTTTTAATGCGATCTAATCCGCGATTGATCTCTGTCAACGAGGTTGCGAAGGAGAGGCGCAGGTGGTTATCTGCACCGAATCCGTTACCCGGCACAACGCCGACACCTGCCGAATTGAGCAGATAGTCGGTAATATCCATTGACCCCTCAATCTTTTGTCCGTCAATCGTTCTACCGTAATGTTCGGAGAAATCTGGGAAGATGTAGAACGCTCCTTGCGGTTTGACATAACTGACCCCATTGATTTCGTCGAAACGTTGACAGATCACATCTCGGCGTTCTTCAAACGCTTTTCGCATCTCTTCGACAGCGTCCTGCGGTTCGTTCAATGCAACGACAGCGGCTTTCTGCGCGATGGATGTCGGGTTTGAAGTGCTGTGTGATTGGATACGCGACATCGCTGAGACGACATCTTCGGGACCGGCGGTATATCCGATCCGCCATCCTGTCATTGAGTAGGCTTTAGAGACACCGTTGACAACGAAGGTAATCGCTTTCGTCTCCTCGTTGAAAGAAGCGGGACTCTGATGCGTCGCACCGTCGTAGAGCAACGCCTCATAAATCTCGTCGGAGATGAGGTAGATTTGATGCTTAACGGCGAGGTCGGCGATCGCCTTGAGCGTGTCCACGTCATAGGTGGTGCCGGTCGGGTTGCTCGGACTGTTGACGAGGATCGCTTTCGTTTTTGGGGTTATCGCTGCTTCGACCTGATCCGGCGACATGCAGAAATTCTGTGCTGGTGTCGTCTCAATGACGCGTGGCACTGCGCCTGCAAGTTTAACCTGTTCCGGGTAGCTCACCCAATACGGTGCGGCGAAGATGACTTCGTCGCCCGGATCGCAGATCGCTTGGAAGATGTTATAGATGGTATGCTTGGCGCCGCAAGAGATGATGACTTCGGACGGTTTATAATCCAATCCGTTATCGCGCTTGAATTTCTCTGTGACTGCCTCTCTGAGTTCGGGGGTACCGGGGACGGGTGTGTACTTTGTGAACCCTGCATCGAGTGCGGCGATTGCGGCGGCTTTGATATAGTCCGGTGTATCAAAATCGGGTTCGCCTGCCCCGAATTTGACGACATCTACGCCATCAGCGATCAACGCGTTAATCTTCGCGGTGATCGCTAAAGTGGACGATGGTGTAACGTTTTGACTCCGTTGTGATAATGAGATCATGTGTTCTCCTTTGAAAATAGGTTTCTGAATTTACTTACAATGCCCAATTTTTTCTTTCGACCGGTTCTCTGCGTATCAACACTGTTATCAGATAGCAAAGCTGGGCCCGAGTCTAATAGATCGCTTTTCAAATCGTTGAAAAGTGTTTCAAACTGTTGAATTTTTTCTTTACGCTGCTCGTGGGAAATGCGCAGTAAGTGTTCTTTTTCCTCAAGGTGATCGATTTTGGTTTCCATTTCTAATTTCTGGTTTTTTAACTCAGTAACTTCCTGCTTGAGATCTACGTGTTGTTGGGTCGTTGCCTCAATTTCTTTTCTTAACTGTTTAGAGGTATCTTGCAGGTCATGCTTCGTTTTTGCCAGTTTTCCGATTTCAGTCTCAAGTTCATTTTGTTGTACGTGCTTCTTTCCGATTTCAGAGATTAGTTGTTTGTGAGTGTCCCGTAGGTCGCGATCGGTTTCCCTGAGTTGAGCGATTTCAGATTCTAACTCGGATTCCTTGTTTTCCAAGTCGTCTTTCACTTTTTTTAACGCTTTGATTTCATCTCTAAGCCGTTCGCGATTGGTTATTCCTTCAACAACTCCCGCCTCAAATTCAGAACGGTCAATCTCATCAAATCGGTTTCGCCGCCGATTCTCATAAAATTCCCAATGTTCGGGATCTGTCTTATTCGCAAAAATACCAAAGCGTGTATCGGTTGCAGAGAGATAAGACTTCAATTGTTCAATTCCGTTTCCTACAAAGTTAGTTCCTTTAGTTCCTTTGCACTCTGCAATGGCAGCAAAATTTCCCTTGTTATCAACCAGCACAACGTCGACAAAACCATCGCGAGAACCAAACTGAATTTTATGTTCTCTTTCCACTAAAAACTCGTCGATTTCAAATCTATCAAAATAACTATGAACCGCATCTACGACTGTTTGCCCATCTCCATCTAGGTTAGATGGAATCAATTGTATGTCATTAGGGTTAGCGATTTTGATCTGATATTGAGACATGGGGGTAAAAATGTCAAATTTCCCGTAGATACTCACTTCAGTATCTTCTTGTAGAGGAAAAGGCGGCCTTGCGATATTCGGCGGGAGTACACATACTATCATTTCTGTACTATTGGGATTTTTGAGATGGAGCTGAAGAAAGTGTGTTGGACCTACAATAGGATTCCTTGAAATTTTACCTTGAACCTTGGCGGAATGTTCCATTACAGTATTGCGTAAAGTTTCTATTAGCGTACTAACAGAAACAGGGTTTGGCACAGCTCCAAATGGTTGTTTGTCTTTGATGACAAGTCTATATGAGCTCTTATTTGCTTGATGGAGAGAAATACGACCCTTAACAAGCACATTATCTCCGACCAGCAAACCCGCAAGGAGAGGGGCATTCTCCGGAAAAATAACACATTCAATAAATTTCCCGTTATTGTTTGCATCTTCAAGTTTGAAGTAACCAGGCAAAATTCCGGAATCTGAGAGTGGAGGCGAAATTTTTCCATGAACCCAGACTCCTTGAAGCGTGTCTTTGTTTTTTATGATGCCTGACAATATACTTGTTATGGCACTAACGCTGTGGACTGGCACGTGTAACTACTCCTATATCGTATTATATCAAGAACTAAGTGCTGCACAGACAGCAGATTTCAAAAACGGTTTTAATGATTTTTTCCGAGAACGCAGGACAGACGAAATCCAAGATCTGAAAGTGCCTTCACATAACAAATATAAGCTTCCTCTTTGAAGAGGAAAAACTGAATGAGACTCGGCACAGAATCACCACGTTGTCGTGCTTGTTCTACAAATTCTATCACGGCATTCAGGGCAACAGGTGCTGCTTTGTCAAGCGGGTATCTAAAGGTCCCGGTACTGATCGCAGGAAAGGCAATAGATTGAATTCCATTTTCTACGGCAAGTTGAAGGCACTCCTGGTGGCAACTCTCAAGTAACTTCTGTTCTCCAATTTCCCCTCCGACCCAAATCGGTCCGGAGGTATGAATGATATATTTTGCAGAAAGGTTACCCGCTACGGTAATAACCGCTTCGCCTGTCTGACAACCACCGTAGTTTTCGCGAATTTCTTCGCACACAAGATCAACCTCTTCGCCAGCAGCTTCACGGATAACGAAATCCAGGCCTCCGCCGCCGCTGAGAACGAGATCCGTTGGATTCACAATAGCGTCAACCTCTGCGTCCATTATATTACCATGAATGAGTTCAAGCCGGGTTTGCATAGGTTTTGTTTTTTATCTTTACGCGAGTTGCGACATATTTATGGACATAGCAAGCCGAAGAAAGTGCGATCGCTTAGATACGTCGTTTCTATAGACATAACACCCCTACGGGGTGAAGAAGTGGTAAATTATAAGATTGTGTACTGGTATAATAAACCTCTTAACCTACCACTTATAGTTCTAAAGTGTCCGAGAACGGAGAGAACTGAATATTAAGCGGAATTGCCGTTTGTTATCAAAGTCCGCATGAACGATTCCAGGTTTTCTACCTCTGCCGCCGTCCTGAGCAACTGATCAAGGCGTTCCAAATCTTCAATACCTTCAAGGGATAACTTTAACGTCTGTTCTGCCCCTACGCGGAACCGAACATCAAGAACGTTAAGGATACTTTTGACAGCATTTCTCCTTTCACCTTGCACGATACCTTGTTCAATGCCTTGTTGTAGGATATATCGGTAAGTTGATGATTCTAACATGGGTCCCTCCAACAGATAGCGAATTTCGGCGGGATCAACGATCAAACCGCTCATAGTGTTTTATCGAGTTCTTTTAGGAGGTTTCGCTGTTTTCGGGATAGCGATTTCGGGATTTCGACGACTAACCGTACCCGCAGGTCGCCTTTTCGTCCGGCGGTATCTGTTGCCCCCTGTCCACGTAGACGGAGTTGTTGCCCGGGTTGCGCGCCCGCAGGTACCTTCAAATCCACATCCCCTGTTAACGTCTTCACCCGCACGGAACCGCCTAACGCAGCCGTTGTTATGGATATTTTCGCATCTGTGAGTAGGTCCGCGCCGTCGCGTATCAGTGTCGGGTGCGGTTGTACGGTGACCGTCACCAAGAGGTCCCCAGCGATACCGCTGCGATGTGCTTCTCCGTGTCCTCGGATGCGTAGGGTTTGCCCGTCCTGTATCCCGGGCGGAATTGTGAGGGTGATCCGTTTGCCTTGCACGTTCACCTCTCTCTTTCCGCCTAATATAGCATCAGTGAATGGGACGCTCAGGTTCATACGGATGTCGCGCCCACGCGTCGGCGTAGTTGTGCGTTGCTGTCCGAATGCGTCCCCGAATGCGTCATCGAATCTACCGAAGCCGCCGAATCCACCGAACCCGCGTCCGAGCAGATCGTCCAAGTTTATATGCGTGAAGATGTCGTTCATATTTTGGTAGCCTTCAAATCCCATCCCGTGAACGCCAGCATGTCCGCGTGTATCATAGACGCGTCGCTTTTCGGGGTCAGAGAGCACTGAGTAAGCATTAGATGCCTCTTTGAATTTTTCTTCTGCCGCTTTGTCGCCGGGATTTTTGTCTGGGTGGTACCGGACCGCGAGTTTGCGATAGGCTTTTTTGATTTCTTCTGGAGTAGCACCTCGATCTACGCCGAGGATTTCATAATAGTCTTTCATAATGTTTTAGAATGCGGTCGGTTAGAGCATCGCGATGATCCCTGCGACATCACTGAAAGCGTTGTGTTGTTTGACGAGTGCTGTTCCGAATTGAAGTGCTGCGTTTTCTACGCGTAGTTTTCGTGGTATATCAAGGATGTTCTCTATATCCTTGACGTGCGCGGCACCGATGAGCCGGCGCAGTATTTCCAATCCGGCGAACCCGATAGCCTCATGTAAAATGTTCTCTAACGTCTGCGCTTTCAGTTCAGTATCGGTCATCTCAAATTCGGTCGTGTAGGTTTGCCATGTTTGCTTGATTGCAGTTTTGAGTGCGGATTGCACGTGCGGATTATCTTGGTGTGCAAAATATGCCAAAAGATAATTCGCCCAAAATAGTCCGAGGTCGAACCCTACGGGCCCATAGAAAGCGAATTCAGCGTCAATCACCTTGGCTGTATTACCCTGAACGAGAACGCTACCTGTATGTAGGTCTCCGTGGGTTATACCTTGCTGTGCGGTTAGGAAAACCTGCTTGAGATGCTCCACTTGCGCCAAAAAATCCGTATCTGCTTTCAATCGCTGAACCTCTGGTTCTAATCCCGGTGTCCAGAAGTTCGTTTCGTGTTCGGTGAATGGAAAAGTGAACACGTAGTCGGCAGTGATTGATTGCATCGTGGTATTCGCGAATTGTTGTTTATAGTGCTGTACGGTTGTGCTGTCAACGTTATTGACATGGGTTTGACTATGCACAGCCCCCATAAACCGGCCGATCTGTTCGGCGATTGCGGTATCCACTGTGCCAGTTATCAGATCATCGCGTAGAACGTTTGCGTGCCGGAGGTCCTCCATAGCGATGACTGCTGCTTCCGGATCGAAATCGTATTGTGTAGGTACGGTGCCGTGTGCGAATTGATCGTAAAGTTCAAGTGCCCGCGCTTCAAAAGTCAGACGTTCAGTGGATAACGGGTAGTCGGGTCCCAGTATCTTAATATAGGGCGGTGCGTGTTTTAAGATAATTGAGTGCTCCGGATGCGTTGCATCCGAAACGCGATAGACCGTGTTAAGATTACCGTCGCCAATTTCTTCTATACGGAGCGTAGTGCCTTGTTCAAACAGGCGTGTCATTTCGGGGTGCTGACGGAGATAATTCGGTAGCGTAGCGACGGTAATTTCCATAATGCTTTTGCGGATTTACAGCAAGTTTTCAGCTATCTGGATAGCGTTCAAGGCGGCACCTTTTCGGAGGTTATCGGCGACGACCCAAAGGTTCAAACCGTTTTCTATAGAGGCATCTTCGCGAATCCTACCGACATAGACTTCATCTGTCCCTGCGACATCAACGGCGAGTGGGTATTCCTGATTGCTCGGATTATCCATAAGTTTCACACCTTGTGCGTCGTTGAGTATCTCCCTTGTTTCAGCGACAGTCAGTTTCTTATGTGTTTCGAGGTTTATCGATTCGGAATGTGCGAAGAAGACTGGAACTCGGACAGTTGTAGCGGAGACCCCGATCGTATCGTCGTTGAGTATTTTTCGGGTTTCGTTAATCATTTTGACTTCTTCTTCGTTGTCGCCACTGTCTAAGAAGGGCCAGTCAAATGCGACATTGAACGCCATCTGGTGTGGGAATTTATCGAGTGTGATCGGTTTGCCTTCAAGTGCTTCGGTCGTTTGTTGTACGAGTTCCAAGACGGCTCGTCCACTCTTACCGGAGACGCTCTGGTAGGTGGAGACGACGATGCGTTTGATGCCGACGGCATCGTAAATGGGTTTGAGTGCAACCATCATTTGGATAGTGGAGCAGTTTGGATTCGCGATAACCCCGTTGTGTGTGCGGGCAGCGTCCATATTGACTTCTGGTACGACGAGCGGTGTGTCTTCGTCCATACGGAATGCGCTGGTATTGTCAATAACGAGTGCGCCTTTGTTAACGGCTGTTGGGATAAATTCGCGGCTGACGGAGGCACCGGCAGATGAAAACACCACATCCACATCCGCGAATGAGTCGTGTGTTAACTCTTCAACAACGATGGGTTCGTTTTTGAAGGTTAAGATTTCACCCGCGGAACGATGTGATGCCAAAAGTTTCAGCGAAGCGATGGGAAAGGAACGCTCTGATAGAAGTTGTAACATTGTATTTCCGACGGCACCCGTCGCGCCGATGACCGCTACACGATAACTCTCACGCATTTTTGATTCTTCCTTATGTTATGTTATTTAAACAGGATTTTTTACGACCACTTTCCTTTATAATTTTACCACAAACACGTGCCTTAAAGCAAATATTTTGCTGAAGCCCGGCATTTGGAAGGAAAATTCGCTGTTTTTGAGGTAAATACTTGACAAATTCTATGATTTGTGGTATTAATATTAAAAGGTAGATGTATTATGTCAAGTGACATTAGGGTTTACAAGGATGCTGAAGTGATGTGGGTTGCATTGCAATGGTATATATGTCAGCAATTCCGCCCTAATTTTGGCATAAGTTAAGTTTTTCTTGACATATCTATATTTGTGTAGTATAATATTAATGACTGTTAGTTTTTGTTAAATTCATTTTACGTCTGCAGCGAGGGGACTGCGGTTCCGGAGTTATCTGGAAAAACAACGTTCTCTTGTTCAGGCTAAAAATTAGAGGAACATTTGACATGGCAAAATTAACGAAGAATAATGTCGTTGACAGTATCGTCGAACAGACGGGACTTAGCAAGAAAGATGCTAACGCTGCTGTTGACGCGTTCGCTGCGACTATTTGCGAAGCTTTGAGCAATGGTGATTCTGTTGGCCTGATTGGGTTTGGAACATTTGAAGCCAAACATCGTCCGGCACGTACAGGTCGCAACCCACAGACTGGCGCACCGCTTGACATTCCGGAGAAAACGGTTCCTGCTTTCAAAGCTGGCAAGAAACTTCGCGATGCCGCCGGAAATTAGCGGTTTTTTCGCACAGTTTCTCGGGAAAGCTGCTGAGACTATGTTTCGTTTCAAAAGCGGGACATAGCTCCGGCTTTTCCGGATTACGCCTAAACATTTCTCTGGTGTCTTCTGTAAAGGATACCCTTACACTATACGCGAATCGTATCAACTACAATCAACGGGTAATTCTGTCTGGTCTGTAGATAAACTTTCCGATTTTGATCCGCATCATTTCTAAGACGTTCCACGCGCTTTCAAAAAACTGATGTCAGGAGACTCGTCATGCTAATCCGAACGAGAGCCCCAGTCCGCATTGATTTCGCTGGCGGGTGGAGCGATGTTGCCCTTTTCACCGAGCATTCGAAGGGGTTCGTCGTCAACGGGGCGATCAACCGATACGCTTATGCGACGCTACGTTGTGAACGTCAAACGACACAAGACGATTCCGTTGAACTACAGCGTGTTTTGGACAAAAGTATTCGTATCTATTCCGCGGATTTTGATACTTTCATTGAAGCGGATGACATACGTCAACTTGAATATGACGGTAACGTCGATTTGGTGAAAGCGGCTGTTCGTCGGATGTCTATACAGATCGGTGGGTTTGACCTGATCACGCAGTCAACTGCACCGCCTGGTAGCGGGTTGGGTACTTCGGCATCAATGGGTGTTGCACTTGTCGGTGCACTTGGTGCGCTTAAGGATGTAACGTATCTCCCATACCAGTACGCGGATCTCGCCAGTACGATTGAACGCCACGAACTCGGAATACTCGGTGGTAAACAGGACCACTACGCGAGCGCGCTCGGTGGTATCCACTTCATGGAGTTCCAAGGCGAAGACGTCAAAACTTCTCCACTACGGTTCCCACCCCACATCCGTTATGAACTCGAAAAGAATCTTGTCCTCTGTTATACCGGAAAATCCCGTCTCTCTGGTAATATACATCAAAATGTGACGGATGCCTATAAAAGCGGTCAGCCGAGTGTCCGTGAAGCTTTAGAGACCCTTAAATCCATTGCCGAAGCGACGAAAACTGCGCTTATGCGCGGTCGGTTAACGGAATTTGGCGAACTTCTCACCGAGAACTGGAAGAATCAAAAAAAGTTGCACGCCTCTGTTACAAACGAACAGATTGAATCTCTCTTTAAAATTGCGATGACACACGGGGCGATCGGCGGTAAAGCTTGCGGTGCTGGTGGTGGTGGGTGTCTCTTATTTTATTGTGAACCTGCACGTGAACATCGCGTCCGCCAGAAACTTGAAGATGCGGGGGCGCGGGTCATTGATGTTAACTTCGATTTCGACGGACTTCAAATGTGGAAAGTTTCGGACGGTTAACCTTAAAAAATATGAAAAACGACATACACATCGCGGAACCCTTGACCGACATGGCATCCGCGGAAACCTTAAAAACGGCAAGGGAAAACATTTTAACAGAACTTAAAAAGCGGATTATCGGGCAGAACGAGGTCATTGAGCAACTTCTTATCGCGCTCTTTTCACAGGGACACTGTTTATTGGTGGGTGTTCCTGGGTTAGCGAAGACGCTGTTAATTAGCACGTTCGCGCAGATTCTTGAACTCCCTTTCAATCGCATCCAATTTACGCCAGACCTGATGCCATCTGACATTATCGGTACGGATATTATTGAGGAAGGTGAGGCAGGGAAACGCGCCTTCCGTTTTATTAAGGGACCGGTATTTGCGAATATCGTTCTCGCTGATGAGATCAACCGAACGCCGCCTAAAACACAAGCCGCGCTTTTACAAGCGATGCAGGAATATAAGGTTACAGCAGGCGGTAGGACATACACGTTAGAGCGCCCATTTTTTGTTCTTGCGACACAGAACCCGATTGAGCAGGAAGGCACTTATCCGCTACCGGAAGCGCAACTTGATCGGTTCATGTTCCACATTACACTCGATTATCCAGATAAAGATGCTGAAAAAGAGATCGTGATGACGACAACTGCGGCTTATGAACCGGAGATAAAAGCCGTTATCACCGGGGAAGAGGTGCTGCAAATCCAGCAGACCGTCCGAAAGGTTCCGATTGCGGAAGCGGTTGTGGACTACGCTGTAGAATTGAGCAGGCAGACGCGCCCGACACCAGATGCGCTTGATTTCATTCAGGATTGGGTGCAGTGGGGTGCTGGACCGCGTGCCTCACAATACCTTGTGCTCGGTGCGAAAGCGCGTGCGATTCTTCACGGACGGTATCATGTCGCCTATGACGATATTAAGGCGGTCGCTGTGCCGGTGCTACGTCACCGAATTTTGACGAACTTCAACGCCGAAGCGGACGGGATCACGAGCCTGGATATTATCAATAAGCTGCTGGAACAGGTCGAACCGCCAGCGGTTCAATAAACCGACGGAGTATAAGAACAATGCGCACAATTGACACCTTTAAGGTGGATAAGGAAGCGTTCTCTGTGCTGTCCTCTTTTGAGAAGGCGGATGAAGTTGACAAAGCTTATTGGCATTCTAAAACGCCACAGGAACGTATGGCAGCCCTTGAATTGATGCGGCAGATTAATTATGGCTACGATCCAACTACCGAACGACTTCAAAGAGTTCTTGAAGTTGCTGAATTCACGCCGGGAAACGCTAAATGAAAATCGCAATTATAGGAACCGGATACGTCGGTTTGACCACAGCCGTTGTCCTCTCCTATCTCAATCATGATGTTGCAGCAGTGGATAAAGACGAGAGCAAACTCGCCCTTTTACATGATGGAAAAAGTCCGATCCATGAACCCGGCATCCAGAACCTCCTTGAAGAGGTATGGCGGACGATCCGTTTCACGCCGAGTGTGGCTGAAGTCGTCCCGGACGCGGAACTGATTCTGATCGCTGTCGGAACGCCGCCAAAGCAGAACGGCGAAGCGGATACGCGGCATGTCGAACAAGCCGCGAGAGAAGTCGCGCAGGTCTGCCTACCGAATAAACATTATACGCTTGTCGTCAAATCCACTGTCCCGATCGGTACCAACCGACGCGTTGCTGAGGTCGTGGAAGAAGTCTTTTCAGCACGTGGGATTCGAGGGAACGTCTCTGTCGCTTCAAATCCAGAGTTCTTACAAGAAGGGTTGGCACTACAAGGTGCGTTCTATCCGGATCGGATTGTGGTCGGTGCGAACAGCGAAGCGGCGATAGATACCTTGCGGCGTCTCTATAAACCGATCCTTGAACAGACTTTTGATCCGCCGAGCGAGTTTCCACGTCCGCCTTCTTATCATCTGCCGCCGATGATGACGACGGATCCGAACAGTGCTGAGATGATTAAATACGCCGCGAACACTTTCCTTGCGCTTAAGATCAGTTTTATTAACGAAATCGCTGGCCTCTGCGAAGCGGTAGATGCGGATGTAACAGAGGTCGCACGCGGGATCGGACTAGACGCGCGTATCGGAAGTCGGTTTCTACGAGCAGGTCTCGGGTGGGGTGGGAGCTGCTATCCGAAGGATACCGCTGCGCTCTTAGGAGTCGCGGCGCAATTTGGTTACGAGATGCCGATTACCGAAGCTGCACGCGCCGTCAACTTCCGACAACGGGAACGTATCGTCGAAAAATTGCGGGATGTGCTGCACACCCTTGAAGGTAAAACTGTCGGTATCCTCGGTCTCGCCTTTAAGCCGAATACCGATGACATTCGAGAAGCACCGGCGCTTGACATCATCCGGGAACTGCTTGCGGAAGGTGCAATTGTTCGTGCACACGATCCGATCGCTATTGCCAATGCACGTCGTGCTTTATCGGGGTTAGAAACCCCTCCTACAGAGAATCAAGTGCCTAACAATAGATTGTTTTTTATAGAAGATGTATACGAACTTCCGGACGATGCAGACGCGTTGGTGCTTGTTACCGAATGGGACCTCTACCACAGACTTGAACTCCGCAGGCTCTCGAAGCAGATGAAGACACCGATCCTCATTGATGGACGCAACGTCTATTCGCCAGAAGAGGCACGCGCTGCAGGTTTTCACTATATCGGAGTCGGCAGAACGTAGTGTTAAACATCAAAAACGTTAGCCCGAAACGTAGTGGAGGGCGGAATTAAGGAGCGTACGTGATAACCTAAACGCACGCTGTTTAACCGCAAGGAATAATTAAAAAACAACCCGAACCGTTTGATAAAACTTGGCAGCGATACTGTCCACAGAAGCCGTTTCCACCGTATCGTCATATACCGGGCGTGACACCGCATCCGATTCGAGACCCGCTCGGACATAGTTACCGGATGGAAGAGGAACACGACGATGAACCGATGCCACCGGAACTTTGGCACCAAAACGAGGACTATCTCTACGGTGTGGATCTCTACAATTTCGCCTATTGGTGGGAAGCACACGAGGCGTGGGAAGGACTCTGGCACCAAGCAGAAGATACGTATCGCCTCTATCTTCAAGGATTAATTCAGGTGTCAGCTTCTTTAATCAAGTACCATACGCGGATGTTGCGGCCGCTACGGACGCTTTCTACTGCCGGACGCGATAAGTTACGGCAAGTCATCGTTGAATGTGACGATGCATCGGGTCATTATATGGGGCTGAATCTCCCAGATTTTTTGGACACCGCTGACGCGTTTTTTGCACCTTTCTTTGCCGATACCGTAACAGAAGCCACCTATCATCAGAATTCGGTTAAACCGCTCATACTGTTGATGGATTAACGAGTAATGCCAGTTACTTTTCACACTTGGCAGGAGTTTAATCTCTGCAGACTGTGAGCAGCATTGCAACAACGGCGCAATGCGGAACTTATACTAAGCTTTTGTTAGACCAATAACGCTATTTTACGCTTGGCGAAAGTTTAAAAAATGCCTTTTCTCATCTTCAGTTTTGTTTGTGTTTTCATCGTCGTGTTGCTGTTTGTCTTGTTTAAGATAGGGGCATATTTCGGTAGGAGCGATGTTGATGAGTTCCGAGCTGTTCGGTGTCCGCAGTGCGAGACGCGGCGGAAGCCTGAAAAAACGGGTGAGGTCAGAAACCTCGTTGAACTTGAGATGCGCTGCCCGCGCTGCGGCTACATCTCCTGGGATATTCCACCGAAGACGAACCTCTCGACGCGTCCGACTGATCCGAATAAAAGGGAGTGAAGAAATGGACATATTTAATGCGACCCGGAAACATTACAATGCAGCGGGTGTCCACCCGACGACTGATCCCGATAATCCGAGATCGCAATTTGCTGTTGAGAGATATGAAAACCACCTACCTAAACTCATAAAACCTGGCATGCGCGCATTAGACTTAGGCTGTAATGCAGGACGGTTTACCTTTGCGATGGAAGATATGGGCGCGATAGCCACGGGGATTGACTTCGCAGAGATTCCGATCCGCCACGCCAAAAAGGTTGCTGAGAAAAGAGGGAGTCGATGCCAATTCAATATTGGGGATATGGCTGCGCTGCCTTACAAAGAAAATTCTTTCGATCTCGCGCTACTTCCACAAAATAATATTTACTTACCCTATCAGACGCTGGAGAACTTAACAGTTCAACTGAAACGGATTCTATCGGATAACGGCATCTTTGTTGTCATTATGCACGATAGTTTGGTCAAGAGAGCAGGTGAGGAAACCCTTCCAGAGCGATACGATGTCCAGACCGGTTTGATAGAAGGAAGTCGTACAATTCCAGACAAAGGTACGTACGCCTCGCCATGGTACTTCTGGACAGTTGCCTTTGCTAAGTACATTGTTGAGAAACATCTTCCTTTAGAAGAGGTCGTACAAATAGAAGAAAACAGATTTATGTTGATTTTCCGTAACAAAACGGGAAACGGAGTTCAGTAAATGCCACAACAAAACGCAACAGAGCATCTCGAAACATTCGGCTACTGCTTAATTGAAGACGCGATACCCACAGCACAGGCAGATGCGATGGTGGAGAAATACTTCCAACTCCACCAAGACCCAGCGAATCGACAGACCTTTCAGGATCCGAATGATGAGCTGTATCAAACGCTTTTCGGTGTGGTCAACCTTGATGAGATGTGTTGGGAGTGCATCGCGCATCCACAGGTGCTACAGGTCGTCCGCCATTTTCTCGGCGACAGTGTGCGGTTGGGTGAAGCGTGTACAAAGTGGGTTAAGCCACGTGCGCCACAGGGTGGTATCCATTCCGATTCAACGCATGATCTGCCAGCGCGCCTTCCCGAAACGCCGTGGATGATTAATTCAATATGGATGATAACGGACTTTACCGTTGAAAACGGTGCGACGCTCGTTGTGCCATTTAGCCATCGCGCACGGCGTAGACCCTCGCAATCCGATATTGCCGAAAGTCATCCGGTATCTGTTTGCGGACGGCGGGGTTCTGTGCTATTGTGGCACGGCGGTACATGGCACGGGCAGGGTGCAAACACAACCGACGATCAGCATCGTATGGCACTGAATATTGCTTATTACCCGCCTTGGTGGAATCTGATGCGTGAGGGTGGACATCAACCCGTTTTTCCAGAGACCTTTGCGCGGATGCCAGAAGACCTACAAGCACTTGTGCGGCATAAGGTGGCAAAACGGCGTGCGGACATCTATGAGTTTTGAATCCTCTGTCCGGTTCACTTCACGCGTTGTCCTGCTTGAAACACCGCAGTCACTCGACTAAACGCATCCACATCGCTCGTTGGATCGCTCTCAAAAGCAACAAGATCAGCGATTTTCCCTGGTGCGATAGTCCCAATCTCATCTGCCATGCCGATGGCTTCTGCGGAAATACGGGTCGCTGAGATAAGTGCCTCTGCAGGCGTAAACCCGACTTGGACGAGCAGCTGCAAATCGTAGTCGAGATGACCGAATGCGAGATTGCCGACCCCTGAATCGGTGCCCGGAACAATCCGTTGGTGGAGTCCGTAGTCGAGCATGCGGCGCATCACATCTAAGCGCACTTCTGCCCGCGCTTCAAGCCGTTGCAATTCGGTCATTTCATCATTAGAAATCGTGTCACTGTCGCGTTTCGTACGGAGTTCAACGATGCGTGGATAACCTGTCCACGCTTGAAGGGTCGGACTAATCCAGATACCGGATTCCGCCATCATCTCAGCTATTTTTGGATCAAAACGGAGTTCGCCGTCCGGATCGAGAAATTCGGCATGCTCCATCAAATCAATTCCTGCTTCAACTGCCCGCACCATCGATTCCTTCGCTCGACAATGTGCTACCGTGAGTCGATGGAAGTGATGCGCCTCGTGGACAGCGGCATGCAACTCGGCAACGGAGTAGCTGGCGCGTCCGGGAATCGTCCCAGCAGTCCCACCTCCTGATGCCATGATCTTGATATAATCTGCCCCTTCGTGGACTAACCGACGGACCGAACGGCGCATCTCAGCCTCGCCATCCGCTGTCTCGTTACACATGTGGAAGTGTCCACCTGTGCAGGTAATTGGTCTCCCACTTACCAAGGTACGGGGACCGGGAATATAACCACGTTCAAGTCCTTCCTTGAGTGTGAAACCTACTTTATTCCTCGCGCCGTGCTCACGGATCGTCGTAATCCCTGCGGCAAGGTGGCGTTGCAAGTTCATCGCACCTGTCAATACCATCATCTCATCGGTTTCAGAGAACATCTGAACGTAGTTGCGCCCATCGCCTGCGAGGCTCAGATGCGTATGCCCATCGATGAGACCCGGCGCAAGATACGCGTCACCGAGATCAATAAGCTGCGCGTCAGGCGGTGTTCGCTTTTCAATTTCTTCTTGATGTCCAACGGCATCAATACGTCCATCGGATACAAGTATTGCCTGATTGGTTTTGGCATACGTACTTATCCCGTCTACGAGCCGAGCGGCGCGGATCTGAACAGCTTGATTTGGCATAAATCCAACTCCTTAGTAGGGGCGAGGTGACCTCGCCCCTACAGAATCTCAGACTTTCACAACAAACTCACAACCCTGTTGGAACCATTCTCGAAGGATTGTATCTTCGTTGCAAGTCCGTTTTGCCTGAGAACTTGTCGCCTTTGAGAGGTCTATTGTTGTCGAGACGATCTCGTCCCCGAAAAATCCTGCCTCTATGATGACGTTCCCATCCGGATGCACGATCTTCGAGTTTCCGTGCGATGAACCGGGTGAACCGATGTCATCAGGATTGGCAGGCGTATTAGACATCAAGAGGTAAATCCCGTTTTCTGTTGCACGCGAGATCGGCATCGCACGATAGGCTGAAAGTTTATACTCCGACAGCAATCCCGATTCACACGAGCAGAAGATGCAGAGTTGAGCACCCATTGCTGCGGGCAGCTTGACCAACTCTGGATAACGTACATCGTGACAGATAATGAAGCAACAGTCAACCCCTGCCAGCTGCACAATCGGTAGTTTCCCGCGGTTGTTGGTGCACCACTGCTCCCCAGCAAGGAAGGTCTTGCCGTAGCGGTATTTGAGGCTTCCTTGTTGATCGAAAATCGCCAAGTCGTTGTGCCAGTGCTCCCCATCGTGATGTGCGGAGCCGACGACAACCGCCATCCCGTGCCGACGCGCAGCTTCGGCAATTTTCGCTTCCGCCTCCTTAAAGACCTGTGGCGAGATCCGTTCCCAATAATCTGTCCGACAACAGTAGCCGAACAGACACCCTTCTGGGAACGCTGCAATCTGGATGCCCATCTCTGCACACGTCTCAATCTGCTGTAGGACTTTTGCGGTGTTCGCAGAAACGTCTTCACTTGTGAGCAATTGGCATGCCGCAATTTTAATCTGGTTCTCAGTCATCTGAATGTCCTCCTTTGTGTTTTCGGCATTGTATCATATCTGTCCATTTGATTCAAGGGACGGTAATTACAACAGGACTTACGCAATTTTGACTGCAGCGCGTTTTTTTAGTTGAGAAGCTTCGGAAAACACAGGGCTCTCGTGCCACAAACTGGGAAGTTTGTGCTACAAAAGAGCAGTATGCGTAAGTCCTATACAAATTTGGATAGACAGACATATTAGAATCCGTTATAATTGCCGTAATAGACCCGTTATGAAACGCAAAGGTGAATATCCGTATGCAAGACAATCCATTTGAAACGCGTCGTGAACTTCGTGGTAGGGCACTGGTACTGAGGGGTATCCTTGCACTTATTGCCGCTGTCATTACTAATGCTATTCTCTTTAGATTCAGGTCCCCGCTTCCGAGCGCGCTGTTCAACTTATTTGTGTATGCGTTCTTCTTTCTGTTTAACTTTGGCGGATTATCCCGTGCAGGTTTGTCTTATAACCGACTGTTCGGCACCTTCCCGAGATGGCGCACGCTTGGACGCTATGCGCTATGGGTGGTACCGCTTGTTATTGTCTCCATTGCAGCTACCCATGTATTATACTTTCCACTCTCTTATGTTTTTCCCGGATTTGTCGAGTCGTGGTATCTTGAGGACTCCACAGTAACGATCTGGATGGACGGTGATAATTACATCCTTGCGAACGCTGTCAACTATTTAGTGGTTGTGTTGGTCGCGCCTGTGATGGAGGAGTTTTTCGCGCGTGGCATTCTGCTAACGCGATGGACTGTCAAATGGGGTGTGCCACGAGCTATCATTGCTTCGTCAATCGTTTTTGGGCTGCTGCACATGAATATTATAGGTGGGTTCTGTTTCGCCTGCGTGATGGCTATTTTCTATATCCGAACGAAGTCGCTTTTTGTTCCGATTTTCCTGCATATTCTAAATAACCTAACCGCGTGGATCATGCAATCCCTCACAATCGATCTTGACACATCTACTTCATACCAAACGATTGCTGAGTTTCAAGAATCTTGGGTAACAGGATTGATAGCACTCGTTATTAGCATCCCGTGTGTTATTTGGTTCTGTCGGTACTATCTTCCAAAGACCCACTGGCGCGTTCCGTACCTCACCGAAGTTCCTAACAGTGAAAATAAGGAAGGCAAATAAAGATGAAAGACAAATCTACTTTAGTCAAATATACGCGTGAAGAACTTGAACATGTTCCTGATGAAACTGACTGGGAGAGAGTCGATGCAATGACCGATGAAGAGGTTTATCAGGACGCGCTCAGTGATAAAGATGCCCAACCCACCGATGCAACTTTTTGGGAAACGGCACCTCTTCCTTTTATTCTGATAGCACGATGACACCGCAACCGATCCGCGCGCCTGCGGCACCTGAAGGTTGTGAGACGAAATCATCAGCATCAGCATGGACAATGATACCTTTGCCGACAACATCTACGTCGGAGCCTGTGCCGAGTTCCCAGAGATCTGTCGTCAATGTAATGCTACCTGTTCCGTCTTCGCCGACGGTAATATTGCCGATGTCTCCGAGATGGAACGCACCTTCGCCCCATTTTCCGTGCGCGACACCGGTAGGATTCCAGTGCCCGCCAGCGGATGTCCCGTCGGGTGCACTACAATCCCCGTTTGCGTGGATATGAACACCGTGCAGGCCGGGGGACGCGCCCTGAACCTCAATCACGAGTGTGATTTGGTCGCCGTTTTGTGTGAAGACTGCCATTCCGGTTACGCCACTGTCGTTGGATGAACCAATCACGGCGTGTGCTTGTTTTGCGTCCGCGGTTGGAAGAACCCCTGCTTGTTCGGGCATTCGATCGCATCCTACCGATAGGATCGAGATACTAATCAATAAGAAAAATGCTGACTTTATACCGATAGACATTAAACGCGTTTTCATTGGACAACTCCTTTGCTAAAGTTTGTTAATCTAACGTGCGTTTGAGAAAAAATATGATAGAAAGATGCCTCGTTGTGAGTCACCTTAGGAACGGATTATAAGGATTATACCACAACATCCTAAGTCCTGTCAAAAATTCGCTGGCGGGTGCTGCAGATATTAATTTGCCGAAGTGTGAAAGATGCGTTAAACTTAAATTTCAGGAGGATCGAAAAAATGAGCCGTTATCTTGAACACGCTAATATGACTGTGGCGGATCCAAACACGGCGAAGCCGAAGAGTGTAAACGGCATCTGCCAGAGCAGAAAACTCATGTGTGTATGGATGTAGGAGTGTGCCTTGAAGATGACGAACCACGATAAAGGGGCTAAGATTGAGAACCATGTTGCACAGATTAAGGCGATATAATGGTGTCGTCTTTCTGCATGACTACGCCACAACAGCAGGGCAGACATTGCTATAAAGAGAACGATCAGATAATAGTAGCGGATTTTCAAGAGGAAGTTAGAAACGAAGTCGTTAGAGATAGATAAATAGTTGTTGAAGTCAAAGAAAACACCGTTCATGTAAGTTATGACCACGCTTAACGTACTCGCGTTCAGACTGGCAGCATATACTGGCGGATAGTCTTCTGCATTTGCATACGTGCGTTTACCGAAAGACCAGATCACATGCGCAACGCCGTCCATGAATCCATCCTTCGCTGCACCGATCTGGACACATAACATGATGAGCGTGAGAAGGATGGCGACACCTGAACCGAGTCCGACGATAAGCGACCATTTCACGCATTGGCGACCGCTCCACTTGTCGAGAACTGCATAATAGACGAACGGCACCAGCATCATGACCAACGTGGTGGTGATGTACTCGAAACCGTTGATAAAGCACTTGGTGAAGACCGCGATGGCGATCAGAACCCCAAATCTGATGTGTTGACGGTTCAAGGTCTCTCTGTGATGTTTGAGGAAGTACAGGACCCCAATCATCGGCAGGTAGAATGCCCATAGACTCCACCAGAGATTCTTTCCGAAGACTGTCAACCATTGGGAAAGCACCGCCGAAGCTATGACGCATATCGCGACCCATCCGCCAAATTCTTCGTAGAACCAAATTATAATCGTACTCAATGCGATGGCTGAGAGGAGTGCCGTTAACACATAGAAACACCCTAACTTGATTTTCGGCGATAGCGGCATAAGCCCATCAAGTAGACTGAAAATCATGCCTTGACCGCCGGGTTGGGACATGTACGTTGAAAACGTATCAAAGGAACCGCTGTTAAGATAGGCTGCATATTGATTGTCAATCTGATTTGAAGTTATCCATTCCTGTTGAATATTCGTTGCCGTTCCCGCCCCGTTCAGTCCACCTGCTGAGAAGATACCGTCTTGACCGGATTTGACCATCCTGCCAATCACGAGGCTTTCGGTGTCCCGCTGATGCGTGGCGAACCACTGCTGTTCGGCGACCTGCCATAGGTTAAAGAGGAACCCAAAAAACAGGAGCAAGGTGGGGATTCCCCAAACGGCTATCTTCTTTGTGAGTGCGGATTGACTGAGGTGTTTAAATTTCATCGTAGTATTATTGCTGAAATTATGAACGTTTTTCACCCGGTTTTCGGCGATGCTTTGATGCATAACTATCGCCTTCAGGATCGTAGGAGACGAACACTTCCCCGTCTTCTACAACCAGCCGCGGCACCGTCCGGTGGCGACCGTCGCGTTCGGGCCCTCGCATCACAGCGAATTGTTCTTCGGTCATATCTTCGACCATATCGCCCCACCGGTCTTGTGGGTCAATCACACCGCCGCCCCAGTTGACATTTTTCGATTGATACTTAATCAGGATGCCACGTCTGGGGATCGGATTCTTCCACGCCAAGGCACCGTGTGTGCAACCGCCGTCCATAAAGAAGAGCACATCTCCGGCTTTCATAACGGGTTGTACCACTAAACCCATGGTATCATCGCACGTCCGGATGCCGCGTGGCATAGAGTACTGCGTCTTGTGGGAACCGGGTACACATGCGAAACCGCCGAGTCCGGGTTCGACATCGCGCAGTTGCCATGTAATCGTGACGGTCTCGGCATAGCTGCGTCCGTTTTTGAAATCATAACCGCGCGATGGACTCATCGGTTCATTGCCATCGTGGAGTGAGTGCCCGGATGTGCCTTCGACGGCACAGAACACGGTCGCGCCACCCGTACGATAGCCGCTGCCGCCCATCCAATTGAGGCGCTGCACGACGGCAGGGTGTGCAATCATCCGACGGAAGGGAGCGTTGTAAGGGTCGGGTAGGCTTAACAGACCCGGTAGGAGCGGACGCCCTGTGCCGGCTTGGCTGACTGATCCGCCCGCGAGTTCACTGCCGACAACGATGCGATCTTGGAATTTATCCACCGCTTCATTTGCTTCTGCTAACCACTGCTCATCCATCACGCCGCGCACCACGAGATAGCCGTTCAGGTCCCAGAAATAGAACTCTTTCTCATCGATGCCCGAATTCGGGTCGCGCATATAAATTGAGGGATGAACGACCGTAGAGTCTTCCTCTACCCATGTCTCTTCGCCGTCTGTGTTGAGCACCGGTGGCGGACTTGAGCCTTTATACCCGGGGACATACATAACCGCCTTTTGGGCTGGCGTTACTTCGTCTGCCCATCCCGGCAAAGTTTCGGTTTCCGAGTGGGGGCCAACTGGGTTGGATTGGATTGCTGCACGCGCTGCGTACCAGTAGCTCAACAACCTTTTCGGTTCGTCTTTCCACGGACGAACGCCTTGGAGTGTCGGTTCCGCGACCAAGAAAAGATCGCCCGCCTTGAATTCCGGCTGTACCACCACGTCCATATCATCAACACCGGTCGCCAAGTCGTTCGGTGTTTCGACGTTGCTCTTGTGGCTCGCCTGAACAACGACGAGTCCACCGTCGCCTTCTTCGGTGTCGTTCAACGCCCAGACCGCTTTCACGCCTTGGCAGCTTCTCCTATCCTTTTGGATGCGGTATGCCAAGGACGGGTTTCGCGGTTCATCGCCGCCGGTGAGTGTTAGACCGGTTTCGCCTTCTCGTTGCCCCAACAATCGGGGTGCCTGATCGAGTCGGAAACCGTGTCCGATGATCTGGTTTAGATACCACACCACTGTCGGATGTACCAGTAAGTCGCGGAACAATTCGCGGTGTGGACTGTCGCCGCCTAATAGCGTCTCACTTTCACCAAATGCGTCTAACGCCTCGTTGAGTGCCGATACCTCTTCCTGACTGAGAACACCGGGAATGTGTAGGTAGCCTGCCACATCAAAAGCGTAATTCTCTTCATTCGTCATCAGTTCGTTAGCCATCTGTTTCTCCTTTTTAGATAGATTGTCATTATAACGCGAGTTGACGGCTTGTAGCATAACCTGTTACGTTGTGCATCCTCGGACGTAGGTTAACGGTTTCCTACGCTACAAAAATTCTATGAATTATGAACCATTTCAATGAAAAATGGTATCTGCACGCCTAAAAATTCCGTAAGTAGTAACTTGGGTTATTATATCACAATCTCGGTTTAAGGGGTGGCTCTAATTTCCGATGGCAGTACATACCGGCTCCGATTTTGACGAAAGATGCATTTTAGTTGAAAGGTAAGGACAATTGCTTTGCCGAAGATGCTGCTTTCGCTTTTGTTGGCTTCTTTTTTCGTTTCGGTTGCGGTGGTACTTCTTCTTTTTTATTTTTCTCCAATAGGACGCTCGCCGGTTCCTCGTTCGGGTTTTGCGGAACAAGTTTACCAGAGAACGCCTGCTTGAGGATAGACTGCCGCAAACGTTCCGCGCGTTTAAGTTCGGTATCAAGGGTTGTTTCAATTGCATCAGCAACCGAAAGCTGTCGCTCAAGTTCAGAAACGATTTGTTCTTGTTCAGTAAGCGATGGAATTGGAACGGTAACCTTTAGTGGAAAATTACGAGAAATCCCACCAACAGTAGCTCCTCTAAAATCTGACAGAATCTGTTGTTGTCCATTATTGCTAAAGAGATAATAATAGGACTTACGCAAAGTAATTGACATAAGTCGTGTAATGTGCCAATATAGTT
>JAODVQ020519934.1:0-50366 GCA_025400075.2 Phenganax stokvisi
TAGAACGGCACACCGTCGGGAGTCATGAATACAGACATCGGCCAACCGCCGTGCCCTGTCATCGACTGCACTGCGGACATATAGATCGAGTCGACATCCGGGCGCTCTTCACGATCCACCTTGATGTTGACGAACATCTCGTTCATCAGAGCCGCTATGTCCGCGTCTTCAAACGATTCTCTCTCCATCACGTGACACCAGTGGCAAGCCGAGTAGCCCACGCTCAAGAAGATCGGTTTGCCCGTTTCACGCGCCGCTGCAAATGCCTCGTCTCCCCATGGATACCAGTCCACGGGGTTGTCCTTGTGCTGGAGCAGGTAAGGGGAAGTCTCGTTGGCGAGTCTGTTAGGTATTTCGCACCTCTCGTGTCATTCTTTGAAATCCGATACGCTGTGAGTCTTCCTCAAATGCCAGAGAACTCCATCGTTGAGACCACTGAGTTATCCAAGTCCAACTTTCGAATGGAATGGTTGTTCGTATCAGCCACATAGACGCACCCATCCCAGTATGAGACACCCGCAGGTTCATTGAAAGTCGCTTCCATCGCCGAACCGTCTTCAGCGCCTTCAACACCCTTACCGGCAACGGCGGCGACTCGCAAAGTGTTCAAATCCATCCGTTTGATCTTATGGTTGTATGTATCGGCGATGTAGACTGCCTCTGGCGCAGCGGTCACGTCTTGAGGATGCTGTAACTTGGCATTCTTGCCGATACCATCGCGATCGCCGAAGTCGAACAAGCCTGTTCCCACCAAGGTGACTACTCTGCCGCCAGCGCCAATCTTGGCGACTCTTATGGCACTCGTTTCCGAATCTGCGAAGAACAGGTTGTTTCCCTGTAAAGACAAGCCAGAGGGTTGCGCCAACAAAGCCTCCATACGTAGATCGTCAACTATGTTTTCGGCGCCTGTGCCGGCGAAGGGCTCAGTCTTGCTGTCTCTCGAGTTCAAAGACCATAGTTGATGCGATCCTGCCATAGCTATGTAGATGATTTCTTCTACGCTCCCAGCCAAAGAGTAGGGCGAGTTCAGTGGCAGCGAGGTCGCATCGCCGCCCGCGTGTCGAAACAACGCTTGTTCTCCAGTCCCAGCTACTACCTTTGCACGTCGGCAATGCAAATCGATTTTCACAATCGTATGAGCCCCAGC
Source organism: Phenganax stokvisi (assembly GCA_025400075.2). Lineage (NCBI taxonomy): Eukaryota > Metazoa > Cnidaria > Anthozoa > Malacalcyonacea > Clavulariidae > Phenganax > Phenganax stokvisi. The sequence goes on from JAODVQ020519934.1 coordinate 1,148, forward strand.
ATCAGCCACGTAAAGCATTCCCCCTATAAGCGCCATACCCTGAGGATTGTCGAAAATCGGGTCATCGAAGCCTGATTCAGATCCAACTGGATTCAGCACGCTCTTCGGAGGATCGAACGACTCGAGAGCCAAAGGGCTCTCTCCGTTCCCTATCACTTCTCGCACCGTGCCGTCCAGATCGCTTTCGACTATGCGGTGGTGATTCGAGTCTGCGACGTAAAGCACATCCTCTATAGCTAAGACCTTGCCGGGGAACAACAGAGGACTTGGCATGCCTGACGCGGTCCCTTGATCGAATTTCTTGACCTCTCGTTTGAGCAATCCGTTCGCATCAAACTCTGCGATCATCTGTTCCAACGCCCTGTCGAGAGCTTCAAGCTGAAACTCGCCCTCATGCTTGCCGATCACACGCCCCTCAGGGTCTACGAACATCAAGGTGGGCCATGCCCGCACCGCGAATGAGCTCATCACCGAGTGGTTTAGATCGTTCACGACTGGATGCTCGACGTTGTAGCGTCGAACCGCCGCAGCTATATTCTCGCTAGATTTCTCGGCGTCGAATTTAGGCGAATGAACGCCAACTACTGTCAGCGTATCGGCGTATTTCATCTCCAGCTTCCGCAACTGCGGAAGTATATGCATACAGTTGATTCAACAGTAGGTCCAGAAATCTAACACCACCACCCTTCCCCTCAAGTCGCCCAGCTTAAGCCCCTGTGAAGAGTTGATCCACTCGAGGCCGTCGGGAAATTCCGGAGCCCGCACTTTGCCGGCAAAAGAAGAAGATGGAGTTTCATGCCCAGACAACTTGACAACTCTCCTTAATCGAAACATTTAACAGCATTCCCTGATTGTTTCACAACTACGGAAAGCTCTCTCCGATAGCATCCAAACACAAGCCACGCGACAACACCGAGTTTCCAAGTTGCAATCTTGAGTATTCGACAGATTCATCGAGATTGAGAAACGCTTATCTTGCTAAGCAGTTCACGCATAATTGATACATGCAACATTCTTCCAACCAGCCTGAAGCAGAGCGCCCCCGCCAAAAGGCTCCGCCACGTGCTGATGACTTGAGAAACCTGATGATCGGCGATCAGACGTCGCCTCATCCTGCCGCAGGCGAATGGACATCCTCCACTGCCTCCACAAGCGGCCCCGATTGGATCGAACCCGACGACAAGCAGATCGAGACGAGTCATGAACCGTGGCAAAGCGCCGACGAATCATCAGTCCACCTCGATATTCCCAGTGATGAAGAGGAATACCAAACCAGTTTCAACCGCGGCGCGGAGGTTGAAGAAGGCTACGTCCACGGTTCCAGTTCCGATAAACTGTCGGACGCAAGAGAGTACGAATGGGATCCACCGGTAGACTATTCTCCAGATATCGGAATACCAGGCCCTCCTGCGGGATTTAGAAGACGACTCATAGCCTTCTTGATCGACTCCCTTATCATCTTCACCGTGCTGGGGCTTTTGTTCCCCATGCTTCTGGACCGTCCGTTCATAGATATCGATGGCATCAACCTCTACTTTGACTACGTGGGCGAACTCGCCAGCACAGACCCAGATGTAATTGACGACGAAATTCCTCCGGCGCCAGAGAGAGCAGTAAGGGCCATTTCCGACTTGCAGTTCTCATCTATCGTCAACGCCCTGCTCTTCTCCATATATCAAGCGATAATGATTGGAGCCTTGGGAAGCTCTTTCGGCAAACGACTTCTCGGCATCTACATACTGGACCGCAACGGCAATGTTGTTGGTATCCCGCGCTCGTTTGCACGAGCGGTCCCCATGTTCGCCTCTCTTCTTTTCTTCTATTTCGGATTCATATTTGCACTCTTCAGACCGGACCGGAGAACTCTTCACGACTTGATAGCCGACACCTATCCTGTAATGTCAAATCCCGCACAAAAAGCGACTAGCCGATAGCCCTCGACAGTCCCCTAAACTCGATCCTCACGAAAGAGAATCACCATGGCAGAAAAACTGAAGGTCTTGATCACCGGCGCAAGCGGGTACATCGCCTCGCAGATGCTTGAAGAGTATCGGGAACGCTACAGCCTCACGTTGCTGGACAATACCGATACCGATCGCAATGGCAGCCTTGTAGAAGGAATCAACGTTGCGGATTTGATCGACACGAATCGCGATAAGTACCAGCCTCACTTCAACGGCCAAGACGCCATAATCCACCTCGCCTATAAAAGGTCTAGCGAAGGTGGCGTTTACGGCTCCGAAATTCCCCAGATCGAACGCTTCGCCACCGAGCTAGAAAATGTGCAGATGGCGAACAACGTCTACCGCGCCGCTTACGACGGCGGAGTCAAGCGCGTGGTGGTCGCAAGCTCCAATCACGCCGCAGACTGGTATGAACACTCCCTTATCCACAAGCGCATCAAAGAGATGGTGTTCCCCTCCGATTTGCCCATATCTGACAACTTCTACGGATGGGCCAAGGCGGCTTACGAACTGCTGGCGCACCCATACGCTTGCGGCGCTTTTGGGAGGAAGCTCGAAATAGTTCAGATTCGTATCGGAAACCCACGAGAAACGGATGCCCAAGCCCTGCTAAGCTCGGAAGACCCTCAGCACGGCGGCACCGGCCAGTCGCTATACAAGAGAGGGTTAGGAGCGCACTTCAGCGAACGCGATCTGAGACAACTCTTTATCAAGGCGATAGAAACTCCCGACATCGAAAACGAGTATGGAGTTCCTTGGCTCATCGTCTACGGGATAAGCGCCAATACGAGAGCCTTCTGGTCGCTCGAAACTGCCCGCAACGTCTTGGGATACGAACCCGAGGACGACTCAGAGATCAAATTCGCAGATGAAATCTACAGCCACCTGATCGGCGAAGATATAGCAGGGCCTGGCAAAGTAGGACCTTGATACAGGCAGCTTGACAGGGAGGCGCATCAGCGTCCAATTCTCGGCGGATCGTCCAGGAGGCTGTATTAAACGTAGCCGCCTCTTTGCACTGGTTGCTGTTGCTAACCTCCCTGTTGCGCTTGAAGCTTGGCTCGTCTATTGCCGATTCCGAGCCAGCGAAATTTCTCATCCAACATGTGCTTCAAGCCTCGAATCACAGAAGCGCCGGGGTCAATTCCTCCTCCTGAACATCGCCCGATACTGAACCCAACCATAGTGATTCCATATCCATCTCGTCGGAAATCTCCCGCTCTATAGAGCCAGTGGCAGGTGCGGAAGCTTTATCAATGTCCGGCATCGGCGTTCGTGCGGATTCATCGATGCCACGATTAGCGTCTCCACCTGCGATTATGCTGATTCTGAACTTAGAACTTCCCACGCCTTCAGGCAGCGCAATGAATGAAGTGGTAAGAGTCACATTTGGATCCAGGCTGTCCTCAACAATTTCGATAGCAGCGTTAACGATCTTCATCGGCAAATCCGACGGACCCGCAATAATCACACTTGCGCTGGTCGCTTGGTTCAATTCAATGCCCGTGGTAAGAGGGTGTTCAACCGCCCCACGCGTCGCTTTGCGGAACGACTTAACTCCTTCTGAAGTGGCATGAGACACAAAAGCATCGGATGAAGTGGATAGAAAATCTACTATCGAGGCAGAGTTCGCCGAATCACATCCTCTCGCCGTTAAAACAGTCATCAGCACGCGCGCCTGAGCAGCTGCGAGTTCCTCCCACACGCTGCCGATCTGCGTCGCGGTGGAAAGTGCGTTGTCCGCTCCTATCACAGCGACTGGGCAGCCTGTCGAGCGGAGTCGCTCGAGGGCGGCATCAGCCACGCGTCGCCTCCCTCGCCCTTCGAAACTGAAAGGTAGAGTCACTATAGCCAGAACCGATTTCGACCTCGACATCGCTGTACGAACCACGGATGGAAGCAACTCATTCGTCGCCGTCCCACCAAGTCCGCCTACGATGAAAGTTTGAGCGGGGAAACCGATTGTCGCTTTCAGTCTGTGCAAGTCGCTCTCATCCACCAAATCAGTTTCGACATCCTCCTCTCTGCCGGAACGGACGCCGAAAAGCGGATAACCTATAGCAACACGTTTCACCTGCCTGATATCCTGCAAGTCCTCCAACGTGCGATCCACCGATATCGTCTCGCCTCCGACGGGCAAGATGTTTGAAATCTCGGCTGCAAATCGAGCGCCTGCCCCTCCCACACCCACGATCGCGAATTGATCATCGGCTAGCTTGGGTTCGGTTTTGGCAATTATCGGCATGGCAAACCCCGCATCAATGGCTGATTGGTTGCTATTAGAAATTTTGTTCGATAAATATAATAGCACATTCGTTCAACAAATCAACATATTTTCTGCATGTTTGAAAACATTTGTTATATTCTTTATCCGCATGTTTGGAAATGACATTACCTCGCCAGCCAAGTCCGAGACAGGAGATGTCTCAAATGACGGATTCAATCCGCTTAGGCGACGCAATGAATCAGATCTCACTCACAAACTCAAAGAAGCAGCCGTTGAGTGGCTCTACAACACAGCCAACTGTCGCGTCATCGGATGCGAAGTGCGATTGGAAGGCCCGTTTGGAAGGGTTGTCGATGTAGTCGGCGTTGGAAGGCAGAACCTCGTCTACATCGTAGAAGTCAAATCAAGTCGCAACGACTTGCGAAGGGACGACAACACCAATCACGACGCACGGCGCGTCGTGGCTGATCGCAAAGCGCTAGAGGGCGCTGCCAATCTCACCGCGGCGATTCTCGACGACGCGCGCAGGCACGCGGTGGAGAGTTGCGACCATGATGCGAAGTGGCAAGATTTCCCGGCCTACAAACAGGCTCTGCGCGACCATGAGAACGCTACCGCCAAGCTGGCAGCCAAAGAACGCAAAATCCAGACTTTCTCAACCAAGTTCCACGATCCTTCATTTCTGGCATGCGCCGACTACCACTATCTGATGGTGCCCAAAGGGCTAATTTCCAACTCGGAGTTGCCGCCTTTCTGGGGATTGATAGACGAAAATTCAAACACGATAGTAGAAGCCGTACCCAAGCAGATACGACGCAACACGGTAGGCGTATTGCGCGCCATCGCCAAGGCGAACACCCTCGACTTGATGAAGGCGAGCGGACTATCCATCCGCAGGAACCGGCGCTAGAACTCGAAAACCTAGCGATTGCTGCAGCAACGCCTAAGTCAGCATCTCCGCAAGCCGCTCTATGGCCATCTTCAAGTTGTCCTGCGAGTTTGCGAACGACACTCTGATGTAACCATCGCCGTACTGTCCAAACGCGGTCCCCGACAGAAGCGCAACTCCTGCATCGTTCATGGCACGGTCCGCAAATTCCCGACTAGAAAGCCCCGTATCAGAGATGTTAGGAAACGCGTAGAACGCCCCTCCAGGCGTCCTGCAGCTCACTCCCGGCAGACTGTTTAGACCATCCACCACCAAGTCACGCCTGATACGGAACTCCGTCATCATCTCGGCTACTGAATCTTGCGGGCCCTGCAAGGCCGCTATGCCGGCCATCTGCACCGGCACCGAAGTGCATGAGACGCTGTTCGTCATCAACTTCGTCACGGCGTCCAACATGAATTCCGGAAACACGCCGTAGCCCAGCCTCCAGCCAGTCATCGCATAACTTTTGGAGAAACCGTCCAAGATCACCGTCCGCTCCACCATGCCTTCGAAACTGGTGATCGAAGTGTGTGTGCCAGTGTAGTACATGTCCTTATAGATCTCGTCGGACATCACGATCAAGTCGTGCTCTACCGCCAAGCGTGCTATCTCCTCCAAATCAGAATCTGGAATCACGCTGCCGCATGGGTTGTTCGGCGAGTTAACGATGATCAGCTTCGTCCGATCTGTTATCAACCCCTCCAATCGATCCACATCCAGAGAAAAATCGAACCTCTCTTCCAGAGGGATCGGCACTGCGGCGCCTCCAGAGTAGTTGATCATCGACTCGTAGATCGGAAAACCGGGATTGGGGTACAGCACCTCGTCTCCCTCTTCAATCAAAGATAGGATCGTGAAAAACATCACTGGCTTGCCGCCCGGAGTCACGATCACGCGCTCCGGAGCTATTTCGTACCCTTGCCTCTCACTCTGGTGCTGTGCAATCGCTTGTCTAACCGGCATTTCCCCTGGAGACGGGCCGTAATGCGTAAAGCCGTCGTCCAAGGCCGTTTTCGCCGCATCCTTGATGTGCTCAGGGGTATCGAAGTCAGGCTCTCCGATCTCCAAATGGACGATGTGTCTGCCTTGGGCTTCCAACTCACGAGCGCGAGCCAGCGTCAGAAATGCCGTCTCTGTGCCCAAACGGTCTTGTCGAGCTGCGAGTATTGATGTCAATTCGTATAATCCTGCGGCTTTAAAGTTTCAATTTGACAATGCTAGAAATTGGATGCCGATTAAGTTGCGGGGCCAATCTCCTAAAACAGAATCAAGGATAACGGAATTCGCATCAAACCCGAACATAAGATTCATGAACTACGATCGCTGGGCTGATAGATACGACATCTTCTACGAAACCGGACCCGAAGGTGAGGTTGAGTTCTATCTAGAGGCCATCGAAAAGTTCGGCTGCCCGGTATTGGAGATCGGTGTCGGGACCGGGCGCATTGCCATTCCAGCCGCTGAGAGCGGTTGCCGTGTGACCGGCATAGACCTGCACGCCCCGATGCTGAAACGCGCCCAAGACAAAATGCGCTCCCTCGGACTGCCCGGAGAAGCGATTGAACTCATAAACGCCGACATGACTTCGTTAGACCTTGGTGAACGAAGATTCCAGACAGTTATCGTCCCCGGCAACACACTGGCGCTGGCTCTTGAAGAAGAGGCGCAGCGAAAAACTCTTGCACGCGCCGCAGCCCACATGAAACGTAAGGGCGTCTTCATCTTCAACATATACAACCCTTCACCTGAAATGATCTACGACGAATCCGAAGATGAGTTCCTTCTGGGAATAGTCGAACGTCCTGAAGAGCGACGGCGGCATGTGCTTACAGGCATCAATCGGTTCGACAACTTCAACCAGATCAACCACTGCACTCAGATCATAGAAACGCTTTCTTTGGAAGGAGAAACTTTGGATCGAGAAGAGCTCGAGGTGACCACACGCTACCTCCACCACAGCCAGATACTTGAAATGCTGAGCTCAGTCGGACTGAAGCCGATCGAAACATATGGAGATTTCGACTATTCGCCCATCGGCGACGATAGAGACGAGTTGATCTACGTCTGCAAGTTGAGCGATCCTAAGGTGTGAATCACTCCTGAGGAACTGGAGGTTCTGGCTCCACACTTGGAGCTCGTTCTTCAATCGCCTCCAACCAACTCTCCGCCGCTTCGATGACTGTGGGAAGTTTAGGGTCTTCTGAAAGCGATATCGCCTCTTCCATATCCCATTTCGCCTGCGCGAAGTTTCCAGACTGAAACATCAGTATGCCTCGGTCCAAGTAAAACGAGGCACTCGCAGGTTGCAATTCAATTGCCCTGTTGAAGTCCGCAAATGCAGCGTTCCCGTTGCGAAGCGAGTCGCGGTAGAAACGTCCACGCCACCAATACGCGCCGGCGTCAGTCGGTGCTAGCCGCACTGCGTTGTCGAAATGGCCAATTGCGGAAGCTATCTCGTCCTCCCTGGCAAATACGCGTCCTAGCACCAAATGCGCATCCACCAGCTTTGCATCCAGCTCCAAGGCCCTTAAAGCGTCCCGCTTGGCGCCTTGGTTATCTCCCTGTGCCACTCTAGCAAGGGCCCGATGTCCGTAGATGCTTGCGATATTGGGGCGCAGAGCAATCGCCCGGTCGAAATCAACCAGCGCATCTTCAAGTTCGCCCAGAAACATCTTCGCCTGTCCTCTGCCATCCCAAGCGCGTGCGAAGTTAGGCTCTGTTTCAATCGCAGTTGTGAAGCGTCTCTGCGCGTCTCTGTGCTCGCCACGGTTCATGAGCCTATGAGCAGCTACATAACTATTGATGGCCTGTCTCTCCTGTGGCGTGGCGGTTGCGGTCGGTTCTGGGGTGGCTGTCGGGGTGGGCGTAGGAGTTTGTACCGGTCTTGGAGTCGCTGGCGGACGCGGCGTAGGTGATGGCGCCGGAGTTGAGGTGGGAGTTGCCGCAGTCGGCGACGGGGCAGGTTCTGGATCAGAATCGGTACATGCAGAAATCACCAAGAGCGGCAGAAGAGAGATCAAACTGAGTGAGAACAGCTTTTTCACAGGATGCATAAATAAGTGATACGTGATTTCAGGCGTCGAAGTTTCTGATTTCATCCCTGCCGAGCTGTTCTCGAGCCTGCCAGCCTCGCGATCAGCGTCTCAATCGCCGTGTGGCGCTGCGCCAAGCCTGTCTTTACTCGCACATCTACATCGAGCAGTTGACGATGCATTTCAGCCAGCTGTTCCATGTTTCGGCTGCCGGCCTGCCTGCAAGTCTTGTCCAGCACCCAGCTGTTGTGTATGCGGATGCGCCGTCCGATCTCGTTGCGGTTCATGCGTGAATTCAGGCAATGTTTTGCCAGTATCAGAAGCCGAATCTGTCTACTTAGCAGTGAGAAAACCCCCTCGATAGATTCGCCCTGCTCCAAAAGATTCTGCAATCCGCTCAACGCCCTGGGGGGATGGCCGTCAATCACTGCGTCGATCACTCCGAAAATGTTCTCCTCACGTGCCGCAGAGACCATCAAGTCTATATCGCCCCTCTCGATTCTCCGTCCATCGGCGTAGAGAGACAGTTTTCTAATCTCACCATCCAATCTTCTAGTGTCATCGCCTCCCAAGTACTGCATCCTCTGAATTGCGTCGAGTGAAACATCAGCGCCGTAGAACCGAAACCGATCCTGCAACCATTTCAGCATCTCGGCCCGTCTAGGCTTGTCATGAACCTCTACCACTGCCACAGCCGCCAGCGCCTTCATTGCGGCTGTCTTCATCCGCAACTTGCTTCCCTCCACGAATATCAAATCGTTCACCATGGTCGATCCGGCCTGGGCGATTGCCGCGCCGAAATCCTCCCAATCGCCTCTAGGATTGCCGCGACCTGAATCTAGCGGTTCCAGCATGTCCCTTACTACCACAGCACGACGATCCGTCAGAAACGGAATTACGCTTGCCGCGGCCAACACCTCGCCCAGAGTCACATTGGATTTCTCAAACACCGTAATGTTTGGAGCGCGCACATCAGCAGGACCCAATGCCTCTAAATAAGCCTCCAACGCGTTCGCCACCGCAAACTCGTCATTGCCGTGCAGTAATCTAATCATCTTCAATTCAGATTAACGGACATCCCATAATTTGAAAACCGACACCTGCGAACTGCTTTCTATAATCAAAATCTGACCCAGATTCATCCACCTTTTCAACGCGCAATGTCCACTGCAATCATCGGATTGGCATCCTCCGGAAAAACCGCCGTATTCAACGCTCTAACCAGGTCATCGACTGGAAAAGGAGCTTATGGAGCGGTCAAATCGCTGAACATCGGTGTCGGGATCAAGCCCGACCCCCGCCTAGATCATCTCAATCGAGCTTTCTCAGCCCGCAAAAAAGTCAATGCCGAGATGACTTTCTGGGATATGCCCACGGATTACGCAGCTGGCGCTCTATTCAACGGGGAAACAGTCAACACTCTCCAAAACGCCCGTGCCATCGTCGCCGTAGTGAGAGACTTCGACGACCCATCCGTGCCGCATCCCGACGGTGCCGTCGATTGGGCGCGAGACGCTGAGAAAATTGCCTTCGAGATACTCTTCGCCGATATTGCCCTTATCGACCGACGTGTGGAGCGCATAACTGAAAGTTTCAAAGCCCTCAAATCAGCCGAGAGAGTCCAAGCCAACGAAAGAATCGAGGCGCTTAGGGTGATACAAAGCGATCTAGAGAATGGAGTCGCCTTACGCTCCAGGCGATCCGACCCACTTGTAAAGAGGGCGTTGTCAGGCACATTCGCTATGAGCTCTTTGCCCCTCACCTTTGCCGTGAACATCGGTGAAAACAACCTCGACGCCGCTCCAGCCGATTTGGCATCTGAATTCAGCGTGCGTTTCGATCAGTCTCTCATCAGTCCAGGAGTGAGAATAGTGCCGATCTGTGCTTCGCTGGAGGAAGAGTTGCGTGGACTAGACGAACAAGAAGCAGATGAGTTAAGACTAGAACTTGGCATGCGGCACGACTACAGTCAAGTCTTGATGGACGTCTGCCTGAACAGCCAAGGGATTCAAACCTTCTACACTGCATCTGAACGTGAAGTCCGCGCTTGGAGCTATTCCCGATGCGCCACCGCTCCAGAGGCTGCGGGTGTCGTGCATTCCGACATGGAACGCGGCTTCATTCGCGCCGAAATCGTGGCGTTCGATGACTTTGAGGAGTGCGGTAGTATGGAGGAAGCTCGAAAAAAGGGGCTTTTTCGCCAAGAAGGCAGAGATTACGTCATACAAGACGGCGATATAGCTCATTTCCTGTTCTCGGTTTAGACGTCCAAATCTGAAAAGCTACCTGATATGACTAACGATTCACAACCATCTCAGCCAAGCATTAGCAACAACCGTATGCTGACTCGCAAGGCATACCTTGTTCGCCTGGTGCAATCCATACCTCAACTCGAAGGTTTCGACCAACTTGTTGCCGAATACTGGGCAGCTGTCAGAACCCATATCGAACGACAAGAGACCGCGGTAGGTCCTGTTAAACGCATATTCGCAGAATCCGTTCTCGGTAGAGGCGAAGATGCGCTGCTAATGCTTCAGCAAGCCTATCCCGGAGCCCATGGTCTTGCCAGTCATCTCATCTCGTCGGGTGCCGTTTTCGAAGATTTGGAACACAACGACTATCTCAACGAGGTGATCGACTGGTCTCAGATCGCAAACCAACAGCTGATTTCGTCAAAAGTGCGTGAGATTGTCCAAAACGGACACTTGGAATCCACAACAGCGCGCACCGAACACATGATGCAACGCCTAGACCAAGCGATCCTCCCATCTGAAGCGGCGCTGGTGCTCACAATCTCTGATTCCATTCCCATCCCAAGCGATATTGAGCGCTACATCGTTTCGCCACCAGAGTTGGACCGCCTTGAACGGTGGCTCAGAGAAAAAATGGAAGATGCGCGCCGACAGTTCGCCGAGGAAACTCGCACTCGTCAGGCGACGGAAGCAGAAGGCAGCCCCGCAGATAATCCCAGCACCGGACTATGGACCCCGCCATAGTCCAACCCAAGCCCTTCGAATCCGAAGCAGGCCCCGCTCATCTGGGCCTAGATGATTCGGCGGCGGCAGTGGAAAAGCTTGCCTATGTCCGCAAGCCCAGCGAACGCATCGCCCTCTACATACATATACCTTTCTGCCTCTCCAAATGCATCTACTGCGACTTCAACACCTATGAGGGCATTGAGCAACTCATCCCATCTCTTGTAAGCGCGCTCGAACGAGAAATTGTCTTCCGGGCGAACCGACTAAACAGTCCAACTGTATCTTCCATCTTCTTCGGAGGCGGGACGCCCTCTTACATACCCGCTGAGTCGATCCAACGCCTGTTAACGTCAGTCTTCTCAAACTACATGGTCGAAGGCGGCGCTGAAATCACCCTAGAAGCAAACCCCGACGATGTTCATGAGGAAAAACTCGCTTTGTGGCGCGCTGCCGGCGTCAACAGATTGAGCATCGGCGTGCAATCGTTCGACGATGACACTTTGAAAGAGTTGAGCAGGCGACACGACGCAGGAGCAGCGATAAAAGCCGTCCACGAAGCAAGAAGAACTGACTTCGACAATATCAACATTGATCTGATGTTCGGACTGCCGGCCCAATCTCTGGAGAATTGGCACGCAAGCCTGATACAAGCCATCTCATTGGAAGTTGAACATACATCGCTTTACGGACTGCAAATCGAAACTGGCACACCGCTGCATCGCAACGTTGCTCTCGGAAAGACTCTGAAGCCTGACGACGATCTCGCCGCCGACATGTACGAATTCGCTATGGATACGCTCGCGGACGCGGGATACCACCAATACGAGATATCCAACTGGGCGAAACCTGGTAAAGAATCTCAACACAACTTGGCATATTGGCTTAACCAGCCTTATCTCGGCATCGGCCCCGGCGCCCATTCATCGCTCAGAGGCACAAGATTCGCCAATCTCAAATCCCCACGAAGATACATAGATGCATTCTCATCCTGTAATGTCAGCAAGCGCCACCCAAATGACGCCGGACCAGATTTCAAGATGCCGATCGAATTCTGCGAAACCACTTCCAAGACCATGGCGATATCTGAGACGATGATGATGGGCCTGCGGCTGGAACGAGGAGTGACGTTTGCAGAATTCAACTCCAGATTCGGAGCGTCGATGGAACAAGTGTATGCCGATGAGATGGAAGCTTTGGTCAATTTAGGTCTTATCGAGAAGACGCATGATCGCATAAAGCTGACTCGTCAAGGGAAATTACTCGGCAACGAAGTATTTGAGCGCTTCATTTTGAGTGAAAAAGGATAGAGATGAAATCTGACAGCGATAGATTCCATCAAGGCTATGGATCGCTGGACTTCCCTGAGTATCTCGATGAGGCGATCGATATCTGGGACGGCAATGCCGAGTGGTGGGACGACAAGATCGGGGATGGGAACACTACTCAGGACTTCCTGGTAGAACCCAACCAAGAGCGACTGCTCGAAATAAAACCCGGAGATCGATTGCTTGATATCGCTTGCGGCGCGGGGCGCTTCACTAGACGGATGGCAGATGCAGGGGCCGAGGTCACGGCTTTCGACCACTCCGAAGTGTTCATAAACCGAGCTCGCTCAAGATCGGTCGGTTACGAGGATGCGATCGATTTCAAAGTCGCAAACGCTTCAGACACCGATGCATTGCTGAAGCTTTCGCATCAGCCATTCAACGCTGCTGTTTGCACGATGGCTTTTATGGATATGGCTGTCATCACACCCTTCGCAGAGGTGCTTCCGAAACTGCTCATCCCCGGCGGAAAATTCGTGTTCAGCATTTGCCACCCGGTGTTCAACTCCATAGGTTCCAGAATGGAAGCGGAGCAGGAGTACGACGCTAGTGGAATCTCGATTCGATACTCGGCCAGCGCCACAGAGTACCTCAAAACACGAAGCGCACTCGGCACTGGCATAGTGGGACAGCCACACCCGCACCGCTACTTCCATCGCCCGATCTCCGCCTTGTTGGAGCTCTTCTTCCAACAGGGCATGACCCTCGACGCCCTGCTGGAACCCAAGTTCCCCCCGGAGGCGTTCTCTGAACATAAGTGGCCCCTATCAGGGATAGAATTCTCCAATCTGCCACAAGTGCTCATCGTCCGTCTTCGAAACAGCGCTAGCCCGCCCGAATGAGAACTTCACGGCTCATCGATACATTCCAGTTCGCATCAATGAAAGATTCATCCGATAATTCACTCAACCGTATAAACCATTGAATATCTGATTATCGCCTCATGTACGTCGCCGGAACCGCCGGGCATGTAGACCACGGCAAATCGACATTGATCCAAGCCTTGACTGGCATCGATCCTGATCGTCTCGTGCAGGAAAAGTCGCGAGGCATGACCATCGAACTCGGCTTCGCGTGGCTGGAGTTGCCCGACGGAAACGACATCAGCATCGTCGACGTCCCGGGGCACGAACGCTTCGTCAAAACAATGCTGATGGGGGCTGGAGGATTCGACCTTGCGCTCCTCGTAGTCGCAGCCGACGAGGGCTTTATGCCACAAACTCACGAACACCTTGCAATCTTGGATTTGCTCAAAGTTGAACTTGGAGTCATCGTCGTAACTAAAATCGATACTGCCGATGAAGACCTTGTCGAACTCGTCGAACTCGAAGCCGAGGAAGAAGTCGTCGGCACCTCTCTCGAAGGGTCGCCTATAGTCGCTGTTTCCGCAGAGACGGGGCAGGGTCTGGAAGAATTGAGGGAGACTATTTTCCAATCCGTGCTAAAGGCGCCGCCGCGGAACGACCTCGATCGTCCTAGGCTATTCGTCGACAGGTCCTTCAGCGTTCAGGGCTTCGGGGCAGTTGTAACTGGGACTCTGGCTGGCGGACAACTGAAACTGGGTGATGAAGTGGAGATAGCGCCTTCTAACTCTTCGGCGCGAATCAGAGGTTTGCAGAGCCATAAATCAACCGTTAAAAGTGTCATGCCCGGTTCCAGGGCGGCTGTCAGCATATCTGGCGTGAGCCATCTGGATATCAATAGAGGCGATGCGCTTGTCAAACCTTCTCAGTTCAACCTCGCCTCAATCTTCGATGCATCCTTCAGAGCCATAGACAAGGCGCCCCGCTCAGTCAAACACAACCATCGCGTAACTGTCTATTCGGGGTCGTGGGAAGAAGCCGCAACCGTGAGGCTGCTCTCAGGCGACCAAGTCCGTGCTGGAGACAGCAGTTACGTTCAGATCAAAATGGACGGCCCCAGACCTCTGTTGCCGGGCGATCGCTTCGTCGTGCGAGACAGCAACGACACCTTGGGCGGTGGGGTGGCGCTGGTAATGCAGCCCGGAAGACACAAACGCAACGATCCTCAACTGCTTGAACATCTTCGGATATTCGCAGAGGGTTCTGAAGATGAAATTGTGGCACACACCCTGGAAGCCAATCCTTTCTCCACCAACCGCGATTTGGCGTCTCTATCCAACCTGCCAATAAACGTTGTGGATGGCGTGCTAGAAAATTTGTTACAGAAGGGACGGGCGATCTCTGTCGGTGCAAAGGCGTCTTCCAGCAGATATATCTCTGGCAAGAGCTGGGGCGACTTAAATGCACTTGCAACAGAGGAACTTACGCACTATCACCGACGCTTCCCTTTAAGATCTGGGATGCCGCTGCAAGAACTCCGGAAACGGTTGTCGATACACTCAACAATCTACGATGCTACGCTCGATCTGATGCAGCAGGAAGAGACCCTGAAAGTTTCCGCCGCGACTGTCATGCTCCCTGAACACCAAGTGGCATTCAACTCACGGCAGAAGGTCGAAGCTGACCGATACCTAAAGGTGCTCCGCGAGCATCGCTACACACCTCCAGCCTGGAACACCATAGACGCAGAGCTGCTTACGGCGCTCGCGCAACAGCGAGAAGTGGTTCTAGCCGGTCCCGACGTGGTATTCATAGCCGACGCTTACGACGAGATGCGAGATAAGGTAGTCGAATTCGGCGCAGACAGACGAGAGATCTCTATAAACGACGTCCGCGAACTGCTTGGCACAAGCCGAAAATACTCCTTGGCGCTGCTGGAACAGCTCGATCGAGAAAACATAACCATGCGTAACGGCGACATCAGAACCTTGAAATGAGCGTCCCAAACAACACGTTAAGCCTGACTTTGGGCAATGGGCCGCACAAGGTGTCGGCTCTATCCTCGCTTTTCCGTTCGCTCCAAGCCGCGGTCCGTGAAACTGCCACTGGCGGCGTATCGGTGGAAAGCATGTTTTCAGTCCAAGACGGCCCCTTCTTAGTGGCGCAGATCGAGAACACCGCATCTGATGCTCTAAAAATGTCTCTGTGGTTTGCGAATCGCTACAACGAACCCTTGGAGCAAGTTTCAGAAGAGGTTTTTGAAAGGACACTCAACGAATTAGGCAAATGCGTCGTGCGAGGCGCTCAGCACACTTTCTGGGGATCACCGGCAGGAGTCGTCAATGCGCAAGAAGAGGATGAACGCATAGGACGCTTCATCTCCAACCTCAGAACCATCGGTTCGGCCGCCGTCTCATTCAAAACTCGGCGCATCAAACTTGAGAATGAAGTCTTCTCGATTCAAGAGGCTTGAACCAGTCAGTCACCCAAGCCCCATCTCTTCAATCTCATGTTCGTCGAAACCGAAGAGATGCGCCAATTCGTGTCGCACCGTTTTGGTTATCTGCAGTTCCAGGTCATCCAGTGATCGGGCATGCGTTTCCAACGGCTCTTGGAATATCGTGATCTTGTCTGGCAACACATTGCCGTATCGTGTGCGCTCCGGCAAAGATACCCCTTCGTAAAGCCCGAACAGCGTCTCGTGCGGGCGCAGTCCCAAGCTTCTCAGCTGCTGAGCCGAGGGCTTAGTCTCAACAACGATATCGATATTGGAATTACGCACTCGTTGCAGATAGACTTCGGGCAATTCTTCCACTGCACGCGCCACCAGCGCGTCAAACTCTTCCGCATGCAGGCGATGGGGCATTAGTAGCTCTGAGCTAAAAGCTATCCGTTCACTTCTTCACGAATTGCCTTAAGTGCATCAACGTTCCGCTTGTCTGGGCCTTTCTTGTCATAGCCCGGAACCTCGAGATAGAAGGGGATGTCAGCGAAGACGGGGTGAGACATCAAGTTCGAAAACCCTTCCTCGCCTATCAAACCTTCCCCTATGTTGTCGTGCCTGTCAACTGAAGACCCCATCTCTCTCTTGGAGTCGTTCGCATGGACGGTGCGCAACAATTCGACGCCTATCTCTCGTTCAAACTCGTCCAAAACAGTATCTAGACCGTCTTTGGTGGCAATGTCGTACCCTGCGGCCCAGACATGCTGCGTGTCTAGGCATACGGCAACGCGAGGATTGTCTATGGCGTTGATGAGTCTGCCGAGTTCTTCGAATTTCGAGCCTATATGGTCGCCGGAACCAGCGCTTGTCTCCAACATCAACAGACTCTCGCCCGGAGCGGCTTCCAAAACCTCGTTCACGCCTTCAACGAAGCTTTCAAAAATCGCATCCAGACCTGCACCTCTGTGACTCGCAGGGTGAAAAACCAGACCCAGAGCGCCGAGTCTTACGGTCTCTTTCAATTCAGCTACCAACGAGGTTCGACTCTTTGCGACCAGCTCCGGGTCAGGAGAGCCCAGCGCCGTCAGGTACTTGGCGTGCACTATCGTCGGTCCCATGCCGGAGCGCGCCATTTCGGCCTGATATTTCTTCAACGGAGCATCTTTTATGGAGGGCACTCGCCACATACGAGGGGAAGCCGCGAAAATCTGTATGCACTCAGCTCCGATCTCTTCCGCTCTGGCGATCGCCTTGTCAACACCGCCGCTGGTGGATACATGTGCGCCTATTTGCATAATGCTTCCCCTGCTTCAGGCTATAAGCAGTTCGCAAGCAGAAAATGGCCTGCAACTCTGCCAAAGTTTAACTGCAAACCAGCGACTGCCGTAGTTAGTAGCGGCAAGCAAGTGATTCGATCCGTCTAAACCTCGGATCTGCGCCGCCTGAACCTTGGTATGAACCGCAGATACGGCGCCAAGTCGCCCTGCTCCCAAACGACCAACACCTGTGCCGCGATGAATATCGATGAGTAAGTTCCCACAATCACTCCCAGCAGCAGCACGATCAAGAAGTCGCGAAGGCTTTGACCGCCGAACAGAAGCATCGCCAAGATAACCGTGCTGGTCGTAACGCTCGTTCCCAAAGAACGGATTATGGATTCTCTGATAGAAGCGTTTACGGTGAGACGAAACTCGCGCGAGGGGACCAGCAACACGTTCTCGCGAATTCGGTCGAAGATCACAATCGTGTCGTTCACTGAGTAACCGATTACAGTCAGTATGCCAACGATGAATATAGCGTTAACCTCGGCGTTGATTACAACTCCAAGCAAGGAGAATACGCCCAGCACAATCAATACGTCGTGCGCCAGTGCAATGACGGCGCCGATCGCGTATCTGTAGGCGCCCGGCACTGTGCGGAATGCGTACATGATGTATACCATCACGAATATCGCGGCCACCACCACTGCGGTGATGGCGTTGCGGACCGTGTCCCGGGCCACCGAGGCGCCAACCGTGGCCGTCTCAAGCGTCAGCGGCTCCTGCCCCGTCGCAGCTGTCAATTCCGCATCCACTGCATCTTTGCCGTCGATGCCCAGATCCTTCGTCCTTACAAAGTACTGATTGTTTCCGATGCTCTGAACTATCGCTTCAGGATGTCCGCTCGATATCAAAGCGTCTGTCACCATTTCTGTGCCGGGGTCTTCTTCTGAGAATTCGTAGGTGATGCTCGTTCCAGAAACGAAGTCAATACCCAGATTCAGTCCCGGCACGAACAGCAAAACAACTGACACTACTATCAGCGTCGCCGAAACTGGCAAAAAGAACCTTCTCGACTGTACGAAACTCATCGAGTCGCGCCTCCGATCATCGGTTCCGCCTCGCTTAAGCCGTCAGACACCGGCACGAACAAACCAGTTTTAGCGCCGAAGGGGGTTCTCGCGATCAACCGCAACATAAGTCTGCTGAAAAAGAATGCGGTGAACATGCTCAGCAACACGCCGATCGCCAAAGTCAGCGCGAAGCCCTGCATGATGCTTGTGCTGAAACGATCGCCGAACCAGAACAGGACTATAGCCGTGATGATGGTGGAGATGTTCCCGTCTCTAATCGACGGCCACGCACGATCGAAGCCTGTATTGAGCGATCCCAGCAAGTTTCTCCCGGCCCTCAACTCCTCTTTCACACGCTCAGATATTAGCACGTTCGCATCTACCGCGAAACCCAGTGACAAGATCACAGCTGCGGCTCCCGAAAGCGTCAAAGTGACCGGCACCAGTTTGAAAATGCCTATGAGCATCACCGTGTATGCAACCAGTGAAACGCTAGCGACAACTCCCGGCACCTTGTAGTAGGAGATCATGAACACTACCAATAGCGCCAGACCTATGGCGCCAGCGACCATGCTGCGTCTGAGGGAGTCGGCGCCTAGAATCGCGTCCACATTGCGCTCTTCTGACAGTTCCAATTCGGCTGGCAACGCTCCTGATCGCAGTTGAATCGCTAAAGTGCGCACTCTCTCGGTGGTGAAATCACCGCCGGAGATAACCGCTCGGCCATCGGCTATGCCCTCGCCTCCCGGAGTGTTGACCGTCGGCGCCACCAACTCGACGTTGTCCAAGTAGATGGCCAGAACATCCCTGTTCCGAGCCACGCGACCCGTCACTTCGAAGAACGCGTCCCGGCCATTCTCGTTGAAGACGATGGTAACCACTGGCTCCGGCGGAGTGCCTTCTATCGACGGAAAAGCATCTGCCAGATCTTCAGCCGCGATATTGGTGGCTTGCTCTACGAAGTATTCTGGATCAGAACACCGCAGAAACTGCCACTCCAAATCCGACAAGCCGTCAGGCGGCCAAGCTTCGCCCTCATAGTCAGGCGGACGCACCAGCGGCCCGCACTTCCGTTCTCGAAATTCCAACTTGGCAGTCGATCCGATAAGCGCCTTGGCTTCTTGCACGCCGCCGGCCACCGTCCACTGAATTATGTTGCCGGATGCGTTGAAAGAAGCCAAGTTGCCGATCTTCACCAGTTCGCGGGTCAGTTTTTCTTCATCTGATGCGATGATATTGCCTTCTTCATCAAACGAACGCTCTGCCAGTCTGCCGTCGTAAGACGCTTCAAACAATATGGCGTCGATCTGCTGGAATCCTCCTGCATCGCCAGGAGCGAACATGATAGTGTCAGTGCCTGCACTTACTTCCAAATCGTCGAAACCAGCGGCATCGAACGCTGCTTGAACCTCTTCGCGCTCAGGGGCAACTCTTATCGGCTCGAACTCTTCTCCCTCAACCTCGACCTCTTCTTCTGGGTCTGCATCATCACCAGGCCCCTCGACAGCTTCTTCTGGGTCTGCATCATCACCAGGCCCCTCGACAGCTTCTTCTGGATCAGTAGCCTCGCCCTCTGTCTCTTCGCCATCTGTCTCGCTGGCGGACGGAGGGTCGATTAACTCATATGCGAAGGTAGCAGTCAAGGTAGTTGGGAACTTCCTCTCCGCCGCTCGACGCCACTCGTCTGCTTCGGAACCATCGAAATCTGTGAAGCGAACGGTCATCGACTCGTCTTCGTTGATCGTCACTTCTACACCAGTCTTGCCAAAATCTTCCATGAAGAGAGCTTCTAGCTCCTCTACAGTCGTTGCGCTGTTCTGGAAGGCGACAGTCAATGAAGATTCGCTCTGTCCGGGAATCTGAACCAGCACTCGATCTGGAGGATTGCCCAGCACCTGCACTATCGGCTCACTGACGCCGAACTCGTTCACTCTACGCTCAACGATTGTGCGGATGACCTCCATATCCTCTGCCGAGGGAGGTCCGCCGTCATCGGTCAGAACATCGTAGACCAAATGTGTGCCGCCTTGGAGGTCGAGGCCCAGACTCAGGCCCAAGAATGAATCTTCATCTCCGCGATTGAATTCGAAGTTTCCAACTTCGAATTGGAAATGCTGAATGGCGATCACGACTGCGGACAGCACCACCAAGATCGCTACGAAACCAATGCCTCTTAGATCGCGGACCAATTCTCACCACTTACAGATTTTTGGAATAGCAACACCCCTGATTCGAGGCGGCAATTTCCGGTTGTCGAAAGCTCTATGGGCATGTTTCCGAGGTGAGAATCATTTCGACCGATCTCAACTTCACAAAAAACGGCTTCGATGCTCAATCGGGATCGAAGCCAAACTTGAGTATAACACCGCACAGATTAGCAAAACTTACTCAGTTGACCTCTGGCGACGGATGTTCAGCATCCCTATTCTCTTCGTTGCCACTCCTGCGAACTTCTGTCAGATCGTAGCTCAATTCGCTCATCGAATGTTCCGGTGTCACTTCGCTGAAATTGGCCTTAGCCACTAGCAATTCGGACGTCGATTCATCTTCGGTTGTGCCGCTTGGGACCGTTTCATCGTTCGAGTGAATCTCGTAATTCACGTCGTGCATGTGAGTTTCGTGTTCGGGAATCTCCTTACCGATCTCCCGCAACCGCTCATGTTCCGCGAGATGGTCCATATACATGATGCCGTTGAGATGGTCGATCTCATGCTCAAGCGCCTGCGCAAGTAACTCTTCGGCGGTGACGCGCCACTTGGAGCCAGCCTGATCCAAAGCCCGCGCAGTCACGCTCACAGAACGGGTCACCAATCCTTCATATCCCGGCACTGAAAGACAGCCCTCAGTGATGGTGCGTTCTCCCTCGCGGCGTGTTATCTCCGGGTTGACCAGCCAGTAGGGATCCTCTTCCGGCAAGTGAAGTGCGATGACGCGTTTCAACACCCCGACTTGATTCGCGGCCAGACCCACTCCTTCAGCTTCCAGCAGCGTCTCCACCATATCCGTCGCCAAGCGACGCACATCGTCATCTATACGCCTAACATTGCGACACTTCTTCCGCAGTATCGGATCCGGATAGATGCGTATTTCTCTAATCGCCATAACGCAGTTCCATGAAATTTTACAGCCCGTTGCACAAACCATCCCGCCACCTCTTTTCAGTTCATATCTAGCGGGTCCACGTCCACACTCCACCCTCGGCCCAAGGCGACTTCATCCAAAACTCTTGAGGGTTCATTCCCCTTGACGATGATCTGCCAACGGTACTGCCCCCGAAGCCTCACTGGAAACGTCGGCGAAGGACCAACCACCTCAACGCCTTCAATAGGCACATCCCTAACGGCATCGTGGATTCGAGTTCTGACGCTGGCCGCCTCCATCTGAGCGTCTGCTTCTGTGTAAGCCCCGTACAAGATTCTCACGTATCTGCTCCAAGGCGGAAGATTGTTCAGACGTCGAACTTCGGTCTCGCGCCTGTAAAAGCCTTGATAGTTCTGACGAGCAGCCGCCACTATCGCCGGATGGTCTGGCTGCATGGTCTGGATTATCGAACGTCCCGGAGTATCAGCTCGGCCTGCTCGACCCGTCACTTGCGACAGCACTTGGAAGGTACGCTCAGCGGATCTGTAGCTGGGCACCGCCAGTCCGATATCCGCAGCAACCACACCCACCAAAGACACCTCTGGAATGTCCAGGCCTTTCGCAACCATCTGGGTGCCTACAAGTATCTGATTGCCATCCGCTTCAAACTCTCGCAACAGACGTTCATGTTCCGTTGCGTTTCTGGCGGTGTCAGAATCCCATCTCAAGATTGGAGTGGACGGGAAGTAGTCATTCAGAACCTCTTCTACCCCCTGAGTGCCAGCGGCGCGCCTGCTCACTCCCTGATTTCCGCAATTCCGGCACTTGCGCTCCACCCGCACGCTATAGCTGCAGTAGTGGCAGCGCAGCCTGCCCCCTGAACTACGGCTCCGGTTCCGATGAAAGGTGAGTGTGGTCTGACAGTTCGGGCATGTCTTGATCGCTCCGCAAGTGGCGCACTGGATGAAGGAAGCCGTTCCTCTTCGATTTATGAAGAGTATCGATTTGCCGCCGGCATCCACATTCTTCTCCAACGCGTCCAGCAGCACACGGCTCAACATCTCTCGATGTCCCACCTTCAACTCTTCACGCATGTCCACAATATCTACCTCGAACATAGGCTGCTCGCAACCGTCAGAGGCTGTTGGTCCGCTGCGTAGCTCCGAACCAGTCTGCCGCCGCTGAAGCAGGGCGACGTTGATGCGTCTAGGCAGAGAAAGCAGCTGCAATTCGCTTGAGCCGCCGACTGCGCCATTGGCGCGGTGATAGGTGCCCAAATCGGGAGTGGCGCTTCCCAGAATCAAAACCGCGCCAGTCTCTTCGCATAGCCGTTCTGCAACGTTGCGAGCATGGTAGCGCGGAGCTCGATCGCTCTCTTTGTATGTCCACTCATGCTCCTCGTCAATCACCACCAATCCCACATCATCTACTGGAGAAAATATGCTCGCCCTTGAACCGATCACCACTTTATATTCACCCTGCTTGATGCGGTGCCACTGATCGTAGCGCTGCCCCAACGTCAGCCCAGAGTGTTGCAGAGCTATCTGACCGGGGAAGCGACTCGCGAAACGCTGGAGCGTCTGCGGCGTCATTGCGATCTCCGGCACCATCACGATCGCACGTCTGCCAGTTTCTATGCAGGCCTCCACCGCACGCAGATATACCTCAGTCTTTCCACTCCCAGTGACTCCATGCAGGAGAAACTTGCCGCTATCTCCAGTATTGTCAGCGTTGGAAATGGCGCCGACAATGGCATTCACCGCGGCTAACTGCTCAGGTATCAGCGAATGGTTGATCGTCTCTTGAACAACGTAGTCTGCCAGCGGATCCCGATCCACCCTCACCTCGATCAACTCCGCCACTCCATCTTCCAAGACTGCCTTGATAACTGTTGAACCGAACTTCTTGTTAAGCTCTGATCTTGGCACTGGTTCCTGGAGCGATGCCAGCAATCGCGTTAACTCTGCGCGGCGATGCGCGCGACGCATCTCATAGCTTCGGGCCGTTTCTTCCGATCTTTGTACATCGCCTGAAAAACTAATGTATGGCTTGTAAACCGTCTTTACGCTAGGTCGGTCCCAGATCGACTCAGTCTTCAAAATCCCCTGACGCGCCAACGCATCTATATGTCTTTCATTTTTTGTGCCCAGCTTTTTTATCAGTCTGTCTCTTCTTACCTTTCCCGCATCGGGCACAGAATCTAGGACTCTCTCCTGCTCAGGAGATATCGCCAAACCTGGCAACGTCCCTTCAATATCCGCCGCCAACTGGCTGCGGGAAATCCAGATATGAAGCTGTCTGTTGGCACCTGGGGGCAACATCAAAACACAAGACCTGAACAACCCAGCCCGGTAGTAATCCGCTATCCAATGTGCCACGCGCAACAGGGCCTCGGAAATGAACGGACCGCCATCAACCACTGAGTGGATCCTTCTCGCATCTGAAGTCTTATATCCGTGATTTTCAGAAACAACTAGTCCCTGCACCGGCCTCGGTCCGAATGGAACCCAAACTAGATCACCTGGCTCCACTTTCATCTCTTCACGCGCTGCGTAGGTGTAGGTTCTTAACCGATCATCCGACGCGAAATCTACCGCGACATCGAAATATCTGTCAATCATGCTCATCTATCAACAGAAGTTACAACGATTGCTAAATCTGGTCTATTGAGAATTGCCGATCACGATGTGTCGAAGGCGAGGCTAAGCGACCCTGGCTTTCGCTCGCTTGTCGCCAAACCGAATCCTTCGTCAGGTTTGAGTTTCCGACTTTCAGGACCCAACAACATTCTTTGCAGGCGAGATGTTTGCCGAGCTATCCCGCGTCTGTTAGCCATCAAATCCCGAGTCGCGATTCGGCGACTTCAATGATTGCGACAGAATGAAACTAGAACGTCGCAAGGTCCTTGAGGAAGCACCTTCGAATTTTCAGCGTCGCTCTTTGATGCGGGCATGTCGGCCGGTAAGTCCCCTCAAGTAGTAGATTCTGGAGCGGCGGACCTTGCCTCGGCGAGTCACTTTCACCGACTGAAGAGATGGGCTATGAAACGGAATAATGCGCTCCACGCCGACCCCGTAAGAGACGCGTCGAACATGAAAGGTTGAACCGGGATTCGGCACCTTCGAAGAACGGTAACTGCCTACTATCACGTTGCCTTGAAACGCCTGCACACGCTCACGGTCGCCCTCTCGGATGATCAAGTTCGCAGTCACTGTGTCGCCCGGCTGAAAATCGTCTATCTCCGCCGTCGGGGCAGTCTTAACCAAATCAACCGCGTTCATGACTGGGTCCTCAATCTGTAACTATTGGGCGAATTTTCCGGAACACTCGCAACGAGACGCCATTCAACCACGCACTGCGTAACAGTTCATCAGCGCCAACTCTTAAGTATATCTTTCCGCACACGGCTGCTCGCACAACATAACACGCCATCAGAGGAAAGCGTTCAATACGCGCACCACAGAAAAAATAACCAGCACTGTGATCATAGGGCTAAGATCCAAACCGCCCAAAGGCGGCAACAACCTACGCACCGGCTCCAAGACAGGCTCTGTTATCTGCGCTATCAGTCGACCGAATTCGCTTTCTTGAAGCGACGGAGCCCAAGATAGCAAAGCTCTGATTACGACCAAGAAGCCGAATACGGTTAGCACAATCTGAACCAGATTCACCAATGGCGACATCTTTCTATCCCCTTTCAGTCAGATCCGCTAGAACCTCGCCGCGCCGATAAGCGGCCAACACCGCCTCGATCGAAGCCTTTCTAAAACCTCCAGCCTCCAAGGCGTGAAGCGCTGCAGCCGTCGTTCCCCCTGGCGAGGTCACCATGTTGCGCAACTCAGCCGGATGCTTGCTGCTTCGCTTGGCCAACGAGGCGCTGCCCAGAACCATCTGCACTGCAAGTTCACGCGCATCAACCACCGGCATTCCAAGCTGCACCGCGCCGTCAATTAGAGCCTCGATGAACACGTATACGTACGCCGGCCCGCTTGCGCTCAAGGCTGTCGCAATATCCACCAGCTTTTCATCCGAGAAGCAAACTTCCTCTCCCACGGCTGACAGCATTTGCCTTGTGAATTCAAGCGCATAGCTGGGAGTCGATTCGGATGCCGTCCAAGCGCTGGCCCCGAAGCCGATCTGAGCAGGGGTGTTAGGCATAGCTCTGACAACGCTAGCGCAATCTAACTTGCGTTGAAGCGTCTTCATCTGGACTCCTGCCATGATAGAAACCGCCACTGGCAGCTTTACCTGCGCCGACCCCAATTCATCCGCAACATCCTCCAACTGCTGAGGTTTTACTGCCAGCACTGCGATTTCAGCTTCAGACAGAGCCTCGACGTTGCTCTCAACGGCGTTGATCCCGTAACTGGCAACTAACTCCTCACGACGCTCGGCGAGTGGTTCGCCAACTGTTATCCGCACATCCATCCCCGCGTTCAAGAGGCCTGAAATCAGAGATTCTGCCATCACGCCTCCACCTATGAATGTAACTTTCAATTAGTCGCCTCTGCTTCTCTTCCCGGTCCGAGACACAAGCCTCGCTCTTAGATTCTTAGGCAAAGATGGTTTCGATTATATGGCTCAGAATCCCAGAGCTTTTCCAGGCATGAGCATTTCTTAATTCCAACACGCAGCAGATGAGTAACCGAAAATCGTCCATCAGCACACGACACGGCTTTCCCGTTCTCAAGCCCTAGATTCTTTGGGATTAACACCACGCACTAGATGAGGTTCTGGCGGAGCGTAGTATGATTACACATCCCCAGATGCTCAACACCACTCTCTGCGACTGAATCAATAGAAGAGTCACACAGCATCTTGCAGGCCACCTGATCCCACCAATCTCCTTTAGATTTCGCGGCATGGCGCAGATAGTCGTTGAAAATCTCGTGAAACGTTATCGCGTGTCTCAGCGAGATATCGGAGTATGGGGCGCTATACGAGGCGTTTTTCACCGTCGATACAACACCGTCAGCGCGCTCGATGGCGTTAGTTTCTCTATAGAGCCCGGCGAACTCGTCGGCTACATAGGTCCGAACGGCGCCGGAAAATCAACCACGGTCAAGGTCATGTCCGGAATCTTGGTTCCCGAATCTGGAACTTGTGAAGTCTTGGGCCGGATTCCTTGGAGAAACCGTATTGAACACGTTAGCGATATCGGCGTTGTGTTCGGTCAACGCACTCAGCTCTGGTGGGATTTGCCGGTGATGGAATCATTTGACCTCCTCAGAGACATATATCGCATCCCTCGAGACGCGTACAAGCGCAACCGCGACGAATTCATACATGTGTTAGGCATAGAGCCGGTTCTCGATGTGCCTGTGCGACAACTCAGCCTTGGACAGCGGATGCGTTGCGACATCGCCGCCGCACTGCTTCACTCGCCAGCGATCCTCTTTCTAGACGAACCAACGATCGGCATGGACGCCGTGTCCAAATTAGCTTTTCGAGACTTCATCAAACTGTTCAATCACCAGCGAGGAACCACCGTCATATTGACTACCCACGACATGGACGACATTGAAGCCTTGTGTCAACGCGTGATCATGATCAACAACGGCAAGATACTCTCTGACGGCACTTTCGATGATCTGCGCGTGAAGATATCTCCTGAGCGCAGATTGGTTGTCAAGCTTCTCGACGGCAGAGCGCCTATCATTCATCCCCATGCGCGCGTCGCCGGTCGAAACGGACATCAGGTTCACATCCAATTCGATCCGCAACGTGTACCAGCAGCCGAGTTGATAGCCCAAGTTACCGCACAGAACCAGGTCGAAGACCTGTTCGTGGAGAATCCGCCCATCGAAGAGACTATAGCGCGGATATACGGGGAACAGGCTAATTGATCAGCTACTGGGCGGTGTTGAGCGCCAAGTTCCGCAGCCTCATGCAGTATCGATCTGCGGCTGTGGCAGGGCTTATCACTCAAGTCTTCTGGGGAATCATCCGAGTGATGATTTTCCAAGCCTTCTACAGATCTACAAATGAAGAGCAGCCCATAAGCGGAAGCGATGTCGAAACATACATCTGGCTGAGCCAGGCGTTCTTGGCGGCGCTGCCCTGGAACATCGACACAGATCTCAGGGCGCTCATCAGATCAGGTGGAATCGGTTACGAACTGTTGCGACCGGTCGATCTCTACAACTACTGGTTCAGTCGCGCCCTCGCCTGGCGCACTTCGCCTATGCTTATGCGGGCAATCCCGCTATTGGCGTTTGCAAGCATCGTCATGGGTATGGCGCCGCCTGAATCTTTCGGCGCCGGTGCCGCATTCGTCGTCTCCATGGTCGCCGCCATAGTTCTCAGCAGCGCCATCACCACTTTTCTCAGCACGACGATGCTCTGGACCATAACCGGCGATGGAATCACCCAATTGTTCTTCGGGCTGGTTCTTATATTTTCGGGAATGCTGGTTCCCCTGCCGCTCTTTCCCGACTGGTCTCAGCCGATCGTAAACGCTTTGCCGTTCAGAGGCCTGGTAGATACGCCCTATCGTCTCTATCTCGGCCACATCCCGCTCTCGGAGTTCCCGCAGCATCTGGCTCATCAGCTGGCATGGGCGGCGGCCTTCATAGTTGTGGGGCGTTGGTTCCTGGCTAAATCGCTCCGTAGAGTTGTAATCCAAGGCGGCTAGAAGTGTTCGACTCCCTACACGTATACCTGCGCTTCCTAACGATTTCGATACGCTCGCAATTGCAGTACAGAGCCTCCTTTCTCATGCAGTTGGCTGGTCGTATCGTAATCACTGTGGGGGAGTTCGTAGCCATCCTGATGCTCTTCGACAGATTCGGATCGTTACTCGAATGGAGCATCTATCAGGTCGCGTTCATCTACGGCGTTGTGAATATCTCGTTCGCCGTCGCCGACGCCCTGACCACCGGCTTCGACACTTTCGGAGACATGGTGAAGTCGGGCGATTTCGATCGGGTTCTGACCCGTCCACGATCCACTGCGTTGCAGCTCGCTGGGCAGGAGTTGACGCTCAGACGCATCAGTCGCTTGGCACCGAGTCTAGTCGTGTTGGTCTGGGCGTCTGTTCTTCTAGACGTAGATTGGAACGCAGCCAAAGCCCTTTTGCTGCTGGCTTCTGTGGCTGGCGGAGCATCCATATTCGCAGGACTGATAGTGATGCAAGCGACTTTGGCATTCTGGACCACAGAGACGCTGGAGATCATGAACACCGTCACTTACGGAGGCGTCGAAACCACCCAATATCCCATCAACATCTACCGCCCTTGGTTTCGTAACTTCTTCACGTTCGGAATACCCTTGGCATGTGTCAGCTACTTCCCGGCGTTGGCGATTCTAGGGGTGTCAGACCCCCTCGGTACCCCGACATGGTTTCAATACGCCGCGCCGCTGCTTGGAATTGTTTTTCTCCTAGTCGCGCTTCGTTTGTGGCAATTCGGAGTGCGTCACTACCTCTCGACAGGCAGCTAATCCGTGCCTAAGAACGTGTCAAGTCCGCCCACCGATCGCTAACCAGCCATTCCCCGCCGCGTTGCAAGAGCCACCGCCAAATTGATCGCCTCAATCATGCTTGTCGCCTGGGCAACGCCTTTGCCGGCGATGTCAAAAGCCGTGCCGTGGTCTACTGACGTTCGGATGAACGGGATGCCCAGATTCACCGACACCGACTCCTCGAAGCCGTGAACCTTGATCGCAATGTGCCCCTGATCGTGGTACATGACCACCACGACATCGTATCTGCCGTCTATCGCCTGATTGAAAACCGAATCCGCGGGATGCGGCCCAGTCGCGTCGATGCCTTCCAGACGCGCCGCTGCTACAGCTGGCTCAATCTCTTTCGCCTCGGTATCGCCGATCAAACCGTTGTCGCTGGCATGAGGATTCAGAGCAGCTACTGCCACACGTGGTCTCACGAACCCCCAGAGCTTCATGTGTTCGTCAGTTATCCTCACCGCAGTCAACACGTTGTCTTTAGTCACGAAGTTACACGCGTCTGACAGCGATTTATGAGTCGAGAGATGCATGCACCTCAAACTTCCGCTCACCAGCATCGTGTAAACCGTGCCACTGCTTGTCAGGCGCTTGAAAACCTCCTGATGTCCCAGGTCCTGCGCGCCTGACATCTGCCAAGACTCTTTATTCACCGGCGCTGTCACCATCGCATCAACTTCTTCGTTCAGGCAGAGTCGAGCAGTTTCCTCCACCCATTCATGAGACGCCTTGCCGGAGAGCTTCGAGTGCAGACCCACAGGAAAATCAGCAGCTTCGTACTCGCCTACACTTAGTACTGGGATAGCATCCTCTACCTCGCCAGCCCCGTCCGGCCCATCGATTTCAGATACCGACAATCCCGCTCCCAGACGAGAGACAGCTTCCCTAACCACGCTGACTGCCCCCACAGCAAACATGCGACACGAGGAGCGGACATCTGAATTCATGAACGACTTTACGACCACCTCCGGGCCGATGCCCGACGGATCCCCTAGTGTCAGCGCCAGAACAGGCGTCTTGAACCGAGTATCAGACACTCAAGCCCAACCTATAGAGGATTTGAGGATTGGGCTTCAGACTTCAGCATTTGCTGTAGCCGCATGTGTAGCACTTCATGCAACCTTCCTCAAACGCCATGGTCGCGAAACACTCGGGACAGGCGAGTTGTGAAGCTGTAGCCATTCCCATATCTGCTCCACCTGAGACCCCTGCCTGAGGCATTCCCAAATCGTCGGCGCTGGGAGCTTTGAACATTGAAGATTGCCAAATTTCTCCATCCGAGGGAGCGTCGGCGTCATAGGTCTGCAGAGGACTTCCGGCGTAAGCTTCTATCACTCGCGCCACGGCATCTGGCACAGACATGATCTGAACGCCCTTCGTCAAGATAGGCTCGTCTCTGATGAACCGCAACTGGTTCACAATCTCGTGTGGCGATACACCTGAACGAAGGCTCAAAGAAATAGTTCGGGAAAGCGCTTCAGCCATGGCATTGTCGTTTCCCCCCGCCTTGCCATGAGCGGTAAACACTTCGAACAGTCTGCCATTGTCCGTGTAGTTCAGTGTCACGTAGATCTTGCCGCGGCCCGTCTGAACCACCACGGTCCTGCCATTGAGTGTGGGAGGCCGCTCCATCGGTGTAATGAAGGCGTCGGTCTGCATAAGAGCCTGTGCCTGTCCATCTTCAAGCAGTGAAGGCTGCTGTACAAGAACATCCTCCTTCTCTCCAGCTGCTTCTCCGGCATGCCCGGCAGTCAGGACCTCCATCTCACGACTGCCCGCACGGTAGACGGTAATGCCTTTGCACCTGGTTTTCCACGCCAAAAGATACGCCTCTTCCACATCATCTTCTGTCGCCTCGTTGGGAAAGTTGATCGTCTTCGAGATTCCAGCGTCGACGCTCTCCTGGAATGCGGCCTGCATCAACACATGGTCCCGAGGAGAGATATTCGATGCCACATGGAACAGCTCCTTTGCATCGTGCGGGACGTCGTCTCGGTCTTGCAGAGAAGCGCCGTCGGAAAGAGCATTCAATAGTTCGTCGGAGAGGAAGTCTCGCTCTTCGGCCACTCGCTCGAAATTGGAGTCGGCGTAGTAAAGCGTCGTGTCTCCACCTAGTATGTTGTGTTTGCGGTACGCCAGCGAGAATATGGGCTCGATACCGCTAGAGCAGCCAGCGATCATCGATATGGTGCCAGTCGGCGCCACTGTTAGGCGGCATGCATTTCGCATCTGCTCTTCGCCTTTGGCCGCCGGCTCTCCGCTCGACCAGGCCATGTACGGTCCGCGCCTGATGGCGAGTCGCCGCGACTCGTCGTCTGAAACCTGCATTATGAATCGCATCACGTCTCTGCCCACACCAACCGCTTCTTCGCTGTCGTAAGGTATGCCGAGCTTCACCAACATATCTGCGAAGCCCATCACACCCAAACCGATCTTTCGAGTCTGGATGTTCATCTTCTCGATCTCAGGAATCGCATACTCGTTGACATCTATGGTGTTATCTAGGAAATGCACCGCCAAGCGCACTGTTCCAGCCAGTCGGTCCCAATCAATGCCCGGCATCTTGCCAAGCAAGTGGGGCTGTAGGTCCGAAAACTCGGGCTTCAACATTTCTTGTTGCGTGGCAGTGCGCTCAATCACGCCCGTCGCAGGACGTCCCTTCACGTAGTTGGATAGATTGACGGACCCCAGATTGCAAGATTCATTGGGCAGTAAAGGCTGTTCGCCGCAGGGATTGGTAGCAGTGATCATCCCTATGTGTTTGACTGGACTGTTGCGATTCATCTCATCTAGGAAGACCATTCCCGGCTCCCCGTTGCGCCAGGCCCCCGAGATGATCTTGTCGAACACCTCCCGAGCATTCAGCCTGCCCACCTCTTCCATAACACTAGTCTCGTCAGAAGGGTCTCCTCTGAAGTAGAGGGGGTAGTCGGTATCCCCTTCAACAGCCGTCATGAACTCGTCAGTTACACCCACCGAGATGTTGAAGTTGTGGATCTCGCCCTCAATCTCTTTGCATGATATGAACTCCAAAATGTCGGGATGATGCACATTCATCACAGCCATATTCGCACCGTCGCGCTTGCCGCCCTGAGTTACCAGTCTCGAAGTGGCTGAGAGATATCGCAGCGTCTCAACCGGACCGCAAGCCCGGCCGTGAGTCGTCGATATAGACCACCCCTTAGGTCTTAGCTCGGAAAGCGAAAAGCCTGTCCCGCCCCCGAACTTTTGAACCATCGCCTGATCGTGGGAAGCCTTCGTTATACCTTCCATCGTGTCCTTCAAAGGCAATACGAAACAAGCCGATAAAGTTCCCTGACCAGTGCCGGCATTCATGAGCGTGGGAGAATTGGGCAAGAAGTCCAGACTTGCCATCATTCGATAGAACTGCTCCGCCGTATCCTCCACTTCGACAGGAGAACTGTCGTAAAGATAGTCGGCTTTGGCGATCGCACGCGCCACTCTGCGGAACATGCCCTGAGCATCTTCAATCGGTTCACCATCTGGAGATTTCAATAAATATCGCTTCTCCAGAATCACCTGAGCATTGTCCGAAATTTCGGCAGGCGCAAACCTCCCGACATCTTGGTCGAAGGACACTGCCATCTCACGCTCAAAAAGTTGAGTCATTTGCAAATCTTCCTATCACCTATAAGCCTGGCCCGACCGAATTACGCGCGGCGCGATTTCGATGGGACTTAAACGATTATCGTCCTCTCCTTACCCGTCGGTCCATCGCGTACAGAGCGTCGGCCCCCAACAATCTTCCCTGAAGAAGATCATCAAGCGTTTCTTCGCTCTGCAACTTGTCCGCCTCTTCCGCGAAACTCTGCGGCTCGTCGAAGTTGCGGTACACAGATGCGTAGCGAAGGTACGCCACATGATCCAACTCGCGAAGGCGCTGAAGCGACATCTCGCCTATGAGACTAGATTCGATGCATTCACGCCCATTCTCAAGAATCGCCTGGCGTATATCTTCCACTATCTCATCAACCGAGCCGATTGGTATGGTCCTCTTGGCACATGCCAACTCTAAACTATGTGCCAGTTTCTCCTCTGAGAAATCTTCGCGTCGTCCGTTGCGCTTTTCAACCTGAAGCCTCGAGTTATAGGCACGCTCGTAGGTTGTGAATCTGCCTTGGCAGAATACGCATTCACGCCGTCTGCGCACAGAGTCACGGCTCTCACGGGAATCGATCACCCTAGTTTCGCTATGTCCGCAAACAGTGCAGTTCATATCTCGGGTTCTGGTAGGCAGAAGCTCTTAGGTCAACACTCCTCAACAAAGTTGACCTAACCTGTGTCTTACGGGTTTACCCTGCGCGATAACCCCTATATATTGTGTTGGAATTACTACTATATCCAACTTATTGGTGTTTTTAGTGTGTAATCAAGGATTTTTGCGACAACATTTCATCAGACTGAATCAGAAGATAGTTTGCCATCAAGGCATCACGCTGAAATCGACGCCGACGCGGCGGATGCTTGCAAAACGCCGTGTCGCATGGGCTGTTCTCACTGTTGGGATGGTCAAGCCATCTCAGAAACCCCACTAATGCCACCTATCAACCCGCTGCAGCCCACACAAGATATCCCTTACGCGTCCAAAACGCTTTGGGGAATGAATCCAACTGGATTTTCGGACAGTTAGTCCGCGCCTGACCTACAGCCTTGGAAGTTAAGACTGCTCTTCGGGTTCATTTCCAGGGGGATCTGAGTCGGGCGATTCTTGCCGTAGTCGCATGAATTCCGGAACCTCGATACCGAAGTCCCTCACAAGATCGTATCCCATCTCGGAACCTCGCTCTTTGCGGATCGCATCCAACCGCTCTCGACGCTCTTCATAGTAGTCGATCTTGTCGATCTCTTTGAAACCGGTGGCTATGATGGTGATCTTCAGCTCGTTCTCCATCTTGAAGTCCTGAGTGGTGCCAAATATGATCTCAGCGTCAGGGTGCACCGCTCGTCGAACTGTTTCAGATATTCGGCTCACCTCTGCCATCATTAGATCGGCTCCGCCGGTGATGTTGAGCAGAACTCCCGTTGCACCGTCGATACTCACCTCCAGCAAAGGGGAACCCAACACAGCAGCCATAGCCGCGTTGGCACGGTCTATGCCGTTGCCTTTTCCTATCGCCATCCATGCCGGACCAGCGTCCCTCATAACCGTTCTGAGGTCGGCAAAGTCCAAGTTGATCTCGCCAGGCATCAACAGCAGCTCCGTAATCGACTGCATCGCCTGACGCAACACTTCATCTGCCATTCTGAAAGCCACTTCTATCGACATTTCGGGATCTGCGACCAGCAAGAGTCGTTCGTTGGGTATCACAATCAACGTGTCCACCTCTGCGGCGAGTCTGTTCAGGCCCTGATCAGCCTGTAGCTCACGCTGATAGCCCTCGAACGGGAAAGGCTTTGTAACCACACCCACCGTCAAACAGCCCAGTTCTTGCTTCGCAATCCTAGCCACCACCGGCGCACCTCCCGTACCTGTGCCGCCCCCCATGCCCGCGGAAATAAACACCAGGTCAGCGCCTCCCAAAACCTCTCTGAGCTCGTCCTTGCTGTCCTCGAAGCATAACCGCCCCAAATCCGGGTCCCCACCTACTCCCATTCCTCCAGCGATCCGATCTCCTACCCTCAACCTTATGGAGGCCTCCGACAAAGTCAGAGCCTGAGCGTCTGTATTCGTGGAGATGTACTCCACGCTGGGTATTCTGTTGCGGTACATCCTCGTGACCGCATTGCATCCGCCACCTCCAACACCAACCACCTTGATCTTTACGGAAGGTGTGCGTCTGCGTTGACCAGCTATGGC
Organism: Phenganax stokvisi; assembly: GCA_025400075.2. Lineage (NCBI taxonomy): Eukaryota > Metazoa > Cnidaria > Anthozoa > Malacalcyonacea > Clavulariidae > Phenganax > Phenganax stokvisi. The sequence continues at coordinate 35,543 of JAODVQ020519934.1, forward strand.
ATCTGGCAAAATCAAATCTTATGGCTCAAGTAGCTATGGAACCGCTTCCGAGCACTCTCGCAACCGCAGAGATACGGCCCCGAACAGGATGCATCGGACCCGCGTTCGGTTTGACTCTACAATCATCTGAAACCACTCGTAGCAGCAGGACCAGACAGATCTTCTAACTTGCCAAGCTCGTGTCGAACCATCTCGATTCAGGAGCGGCGGAAACGAGAAAACCAACCGCTTTCGGGTTGTTCGGGTTGGTTGTATTCCGGTTTCGCAGCGCCTGCCGGAACAGGCTCTCGCCTCGGCGTCGGCTGGCGGACCACGTGGTTGTCGGTCTCGATTCTCTCCAACGCCCGCAACATCACGCAGACCGCCCCAGAAATCGTGGGATCAGACACGGAATCTGGCAGGCTCTTCACCCCTGAAGGCTTCCGAACGTCCACCTTGCCGCGCACCTGCATCGCCAGCTTAGCAGCGTTGGCGAAACCCTCCAGTTTCGCCCCTCCGCCCGTGAAAGCCACATTTACAAAGTCTTCGTCGTGCAGCCCTGGAGCCTGGTGGATGCGATGTTTGAACAGCTTGGCCATGTCTGCGACACGCTCGCGCAACAAGTGAGAAACGGAAACTCGCGTCAACGCCTTCTCCACATCAACGACTCTTTCGTTGCCTGTAAGTGCGTTCGGATCTATCTCGTCGTTATGCTCCGTCGAGTGTGGGTTGACCGTGCCAGCGGCTATCTTTACAGCTTCAGCGTTTTCGAAGGGTATCTCATAGGTGTAGGCGATATCGTTCGAGAAGTGGAAGCCTCCGACTGGCAGAGAGCTCACCGATATGCTCCTGCCGTCCTGATAGACCGCTATCTCCGTATCGCTCCCGCCTACATCTACAATCACGCAGCCAGCATCTCTTTCATAAGACGTCAGCAGGTGCTCGGCCTCGGCGATGATCGTTGCGCCACCATGGATCGCTTCCAAACCAGCATCTTCTACAGACCCGAAAATCGCTTGATAGTGATCAAGATCGCACACTACCAGCTGAGCTTCGACCTCCAGCACGTCGGGATGCATACCCAAGGGTGGCTTGCGAAATTCGGTCGCGCCGTCCACTCGGTACTTGATCGGCGTAGCGTACAACAGATGATCCGACGACGCCACGTTCGACACTGCGGCGGTGCGAACAGCATCAAGCACGTCGTGCTCAGTCACTCCCGCCGCAAAATCGAAATCTGTTGCGCGTCCTGAGCCCGAGAAGGATCGAACATGCTTGCCGCCGATCGCTACGTATGCCTTGCCGAACTTAAGGTTGCACTGCTCCGACGCCTCCTCCACTGAGGCGCGAACCACTTCAGTGGCGAGCGGCCGATCCACCAAGTCTCCACGGCTCATGGCGTCGCATGGCATCACGTTCAGCGCCAGCAGTTCAGGGTCGCCGAGATTGTCCCGCCGAACAACTACGGTGCAGATCTTCGTGCTGCCTACATCTACCGCGATCCTTATGTCTTCCTGGTACATCGATTCAAGCTCTCCCTTGATTAACTTGCCGCTAGTTTCAATTTCAAATTCTCGCTGCTACTCGCATCTTGGCGCTGCGGCTACGAGGATTCGCCAGAGTCTCAGCATCGCCGGGTGAAACGACACCGTCGATCACCAGCGACAACGTGGGAACATGGTTGCAGTTACAGACAGGCATCGTCTTCTCTTCTGGCGGACAGATACACGCCCTCGATTCTCGGCGCATAAAATTCTTCACGATCCGGTCTTCCAATGAATGGTACGAGATTACTGCCAATCTACCCGAGTAACCGATTAGTGAAACAGCCTGCTCGAGCCCCGCTTCCAAGGCACGCAACTCGTCGTTCACCGCGATGCGCAAAGCCTGGAAAGTCTTGGTCGCAGGGTGAATGCCTTCGCGGGCGCCTCGTTTAGCCTTGGAAACTATTTCTGCCAACTCACTCGAAGTTGCTACAGGCCTACTTGCCACTATCGCCTCTGCGATCCGACGCGATTGTCGCTCTTCTCCAAAGCGATAGACCACGTCAGCCAAGTCTCGCTCTGAGTATCTGTTCACGATATCTGACGCCGTTGGTCCGTCAGACATGCTGAAGCGCATATCCAGAGGGTGCGGCCGGCGGAACGAAAATCCTCGGCTCTCACGATCCAACTGAAGAGACGACATGCCCAAATCGAAAAGAATGCCGTGAACCGGCAAGAAATCGTAGCGCATCGCAATAGCTCGCATCTCGGCAAAGTTTTCGTTGACCACCAGAACTGAGCTTTTGAATTCCTTCAGTCGCGCAGAGGCAACTGCCACTGCTTCAGGATCCGCGTCTATAGCCAGCACCTGCCCTCCCGGCTCCGAATTCTGGAGAATCGCTCGCGTATGACCGCCTTCACCGGCTGTCGCATCTATGTATCTCCCGCCAGGCTCCACGCCCAACGCGTCTAAACACTCGTCGAGCATCACCGGTTGGTGATAATTCTTGTCGCAAACGGTCATAGACTATGCGGGCTATAACTGATGTTGAAACTCGATTTATCAGTCGTGAGAGGCATAGATGCTGAACAATTTGAAGAGCCTAAAGACATCCTCAAAGTGCGGCGCATGTGTATACATGGGCGAAACTTTACAGTTCCGTACGAATTTTAAGAATGTCAAACCGTCTCAATCCATGCTTCTACGTGCGTTAACTGCGCGGTATGATCGATTCCAACCGTCATTCGTAAGTTGATCCATAAACTTGGTGCATAATGCCAACCTCGCTAAATTTCGCCGTCTTGACGAGCAGCGACTCAGGCTACAGCGGCCAACGAGTAGATATCGGCGGCGATGCCGTAGTAGAGGCGATACAAGCCGAGGGGCACAATCTTCTTGCCCGTGCCATGCTGCCTGATGACAGAGATGCGCTCGCTGATCAGATATGCTCTTGGGCTGACTCAGGCGATATCCATCTGATATTCACCACAGGGGGCACCGGCATGGGCCCTAGGGACGTGATGCCTGAGGCCATGGAAGACGCTCTAGACTACGACGTGCCAGGCATTCCCGAGGCTATGCGGTCGGCTTCACTAGATATAACGCGCATGGCCATGCTTTCGAGGGCCAGAGCCGGTGTGAGAAACCGCACCTTGATCGTGAATCTGCCCGGAAGCCCCCGCGGCGCTGTACAGACCCTCGAGGTAGTTCTGCCCGTCTTACGCCACGCAGTCGAGATCGTCAGAGGCGAACATCGCGGAGAGCATCCTGCGAATCACTGAAACGCACAACTAAAACTCGGCAGACATGGCTTTGAAGTTTCACATAGTAACCCTATTCCCGGAGATGTTCGTCGGACCTCTGACTGAAAGCATCATCGGGCGGGCAAAGCAAAACCGCGTCGTAGAAACGGAATTCGTCAACCCCCGAGAGTTTGCCATGGATCCTCACAAAACCGTCGACGCACCACCCTACGGCGGCGGTCCAGGCATGGTAGTGATGGCACCGCCTCTGTTCGAAGCCATAGAACATATCAACAAAGCATATAAGCATGAAAACAAACCGATTGTGGTTTTTTTGACGCCTCAAGGAGAAACATTCAATCAGAAAATGGCAGTCGAATTTTCATCCTTACCAGCAATCACTTTGGTATGTGGACATTACGAAGGCGTCGACGAGCGCTTCATACGCCACAGCGTAGATCGAGAAGTAAGCGTCGGCGATTTCGTATTGACAGGTGGCGAGATACCCGCCATGGCAATAGTAGACGCCGTGACTAGGCTGTTGCCGGGTGCTTTAGGAGATCAGTCCTCGACAAATCTAGAGTCTTTTTCGCAAGCCAATGGGGGGATGCTGGAAGGCCCTTCCTATACCCGTCCCTCAGATTTCAGAGGATGGAAAGTGCCTGAAGAGCTCCTAACTGGAGATCATGCCGCTGTGGAAAATTATCGCCGTCGAAGTGCGGCGGAACGCACAATGAAGAGACGGCCCGATTTGATGCGTGGCTGGGGGCCTCCCGCCTCTGAATAACCAACCATCGTAAGTCGCAAAACCCAGTGACCGATCTACTTCCAACACCTTATCCGCGTCGCTGATTCCCCTAATCTGGCGGGCTAGGAATTTAGTGATTCCTAAAGCCCTATGGCTAGTCTCGGCGAGAAGCCTGTGCCGAACCTCGATCTCGATGTTCCCTCAAACTTGCTTCGCCAGATGACACCGCCCTCAAACTTCCATCTTGCGACCTCACGAGCAGGCGGCCAAATTCATCCACATCCTCGGCCAAGCCCTCCACGATTAACCCTTTAGAAGCATCGCCGCCCTCGAACACAACCACTTGCTTACCCAACGTCTCGAGTCGAGATTTCCACTCCGGAACAATTGTCTCGCCTCGCTCCAGCGCGGAGTAAAGCTCGTTCAAGCGTATCAGCATAGTTGCGACAGCTTCCTTCCTATTTAGCTCCTCGCCAACGCGCATGGCGCAGTTCAAGCTAGCGGCTCTAAAACCATACTCAGAATCTGCATCAGCGCGGAAGTTCACATTTAAGCCCACCCCCAAGATCACGATTAACGATCCTTCATCGCTTCGCTGAAAAGATTCAGCGATCAGGCCGCATATCTTTTCCCCCTCTAGCAACACATCGTTCGGCCACTTGATCGAAACAGAGCCCTTAGACAAATCCTCTACCGTGAGCGCGCAAGCCAGCGACGCCATCGCCATGATCTCGCCCAGAAAACTGTTACGCGGAGTCAGAACCACCGACATAAGAACGTCTTCTCCGATGCCTGACATCCACTTCCTTCCAAACCTGCCCCGTCCCGATGTCTGCTCATCGGCTACGACCACTGTACCTGCATCGGCATCTCCGGAAATAGCCATTTCTCTAGCAACGTCTTGAGTCGATGAAGTCCGGCTCAAATGAACGATGCTGCTACCTATAACCCCCTCGAAACTTCCCGCTAGAGCAGAAATTTCGGAGTGATGAAATCTTTTTTGAGCATCTAGCAACTCGACAAAACCTCTTCTATATCGAGTTTAGAATCCACCAATTTACAATTCATATTTCACTTCGTGCTCCACACTATCTCTTATGCTTGCGCGCCTGCAGCGCTCAGCAGTGCTCATTGAATCTTCACTTCATGCAAATCAGAACCGTAACCGAAGAGGAATTCTTAGAGTGGCGCATCAACCTGCGTATGAATCTCGGAGATCATGTGTCCGAAGAGGATACGAAATTCATGCGCGCCCATCGCGTGGAGTTGGATCGGCTGCTGATATGCCGAGACGGCGACGCTTTCGCTGGTTCCGGAGGCGCAGATTCTTTCGATATGACTCTGCCGGGCGGGGAGCTTGTGCCTGTTGCAGGCGTGGCATACATCACAACAGCCTCTACACATCGTCGGCAAGGTGTCCAGCGTTCTATTATGCGGCGGATACACAGCGACGCACGCGAACGCGGGGATGTAGCAGCCATATTGTGGCCCAGCCAGAGCCTTCTATACGACAGATACGGCTATGGCAACGCAATGCCGGCGCACAACTGGCGCATAAACCTCGCCCACGCCGCCTACGCGCACTCACCAGAATGGTCCGGATACTTCATCAGACCTCAACGAGACGAAGCCATACCTCTGATGGCTCACGCCTACGACATGGCGAGGGTAAAGCGCTCCGGAATGATCACACGCACACCCAAGCGCTGGCAGTATGAAATCCACCCTGTGCATAGCAAAGAATCATTCTTCCTCATCTACCTGGAGGGCGAAGAGCCTCTCGCCTATGCGCGCTTCGAGATACGACGTTCACAGGATCAAGAGTTCGGAGGAACGCTGCACGTAATAGAGGCGGTGGCATCAACCGACGCCTCTCACGCCGCGCTGTGGAGACATCTCCTGGACCAAGAGCTTGTAGACGAACTCACCGCCCCTGTCAGACCTTTAGACGATCCCATCATCTGGATGCTTTCAGACCCGCGTCGATTGCGAAGAGAGTTTACTGACACCATATGGCTCAAACTCTTAGACACATCACAGATGCTGGCCAGCAGAACCTACGGCGTGGACGGAGCCTTGAGTATCCAAACTATCGATTCTGAAACCGAAGAAACATCTGTGTTTTCAATGGAAGGCGGACCAGCAGGCGCTCAATGCCGTCAGACCAACGAGAGGCCCGATCTATTGATGCGGGACTCAGAGCTGGCCGCAGCTTACATGGGCGCTGTTTCATTTTCAATTCTCGTCGAACTGGGTCTGGCTGAAGAGTCCGCAAAGTCACCAGGGGCTGCCAAGCTTGCGGACGCCCTGTTCCAAACCGTGCCGGCAGCTTGGAACCCGTATCACTTCTAGAACCAATCTTGAAACAGGGACTTCAATTGGGCGATACAGGCGAAAAACTGCGGAACATCCAGTTTCGCGCCTTGCGTCCTCACGAGCGTATAGCGTTCCTGAAAACCGAGGCGCGGGGATTCGGCGAACAATTTCGTCCCAGCGCCGATGAATTGGATCTCAGACGAAAATGGTTCGATGCGTCGCGCACCGTTTGCGCCTTCGACAATCGCGAGATCGTGGGAACTTCCGCTGCGTTTAGTCTGCAACTGCCCGTTCCCGGGGGACATGTGCTGCCATTCTCCGCAGTGACGTCCATCGCAGTTTCTGCCTCTCACCGGCGTCAAGGCATCCTCACCGAGATTATGCGCAGGCTTCTGGAGAACGAATACCAGATGGACATCCCAGTCGCAGGCTTGTGGGCAAGCGAAAGCGTCATATATGGCCGGTTCGGCTACGGGATGGCTATCCAAGAACACGCAGCATCGATACGGACGCGTCACGCGTCTTTCAGGCGCCCATTGAACGTCGATGGCAAGGTTAGATTCGCAGACGCCTCAGAAGTGCGATCCATAGGTCCACGACTCTGGAGCAAGGCTATGGCGTCCAGACCGGGGATGATTGACAGGGGCGAATTCGAGTGGGATAGCGAGTTCCGAGATCAGATCGAAGGGCAGGGTCGGTTCTACGTGGTATATGAAGAGAAAGGAGACGCTCTCGGCTATGCCAAGTACCGCCTCAAATCAAAGACTGAGTTGATGCCGAGCGGCGCTGAGGACCAGTACGGCAGCCACGAAATGTCCGTCATCGAACTCGTCGCAACAACCGAAACGGCTCGTGCAGCAATCTGGAGATTCCTGCTCGACATCGACTTGGTTTATACCGTCACCTACTGGCATGAACCGATAAATTCCAGTCTGTTATCGCTCTTGAAAGACCCGCGTAGGTTGTCCCTGAAGCCGTACGACGCCCTCTGGCTACGCCTTCTCGACCCAGCAGCCGCGCTTTCGGCAAGGAAGTACACAACATCAGGATCTGCGACTTTCGAACTGATAGACGACTTCTGTCCATGGGCAGGCGGCAGGTTCAAGCTTGAAGTCGATAAAAGCGGCGATGCTTCTTGCACTCGCACAAACGATCATCCAGATGCTTCCATGCCCACAGCCTCTATGTCTGCGGTATATCTCGGGGCGCAAAGGTTGACAATGCTGAGCCAGGCGGGACGGGTAGAAGAACACGAGCCGGGCGCAGTGGCAAAGTTGGACGCAATGTTTGCAACCACAGACGTTCACTCAGTGGTTCATGAGTTCTGAAAAAGTCGGCGGAATCGACTATCGTCCGATCCGTCCTGAGGAACTGGCGACCTTCGAGAAAGCGATAGCCAGAGGGTTCGGACACAGGTTTGAGTCTCGTCGCGGTCTATTGGAAGGCGTTCATCGCCGAATGGACTTTTCAAGAACCATGGCCGCATTTGATGGACGCGAAATCGTGGGAACGATGGCTGCCCTCGACTATGATTTGCCGCTACCCGGTGGAACGATGCTTCCGATGTCGGGCATCGTGGGTGTTACAGTGCAGCCCACACATCGCCGTCGGGGCTTATTCACAGCGATGATGCGGCGACTGTTGGTCAATGAGTTTGATCGTGGGGTTTCAGTCGCAGGTTTGTGGGCAAGTCGGAGCATCATCTATGGACGATGCGGCTACGGCATCGCAGTGGAGCATCAAGAAGCCACGATAGACAAGAGATTCTCCAGCTTCAGGCATCAACCACCCGCGCCAGGACGAATAGTTTACGTTGACACCGCAACCATCAGAGAAGTCGGACCCTCGCTTTGGCAGGCGGCGTGTAAACACAGGCCGGGCATGATTCCCAGGCTGGCGCCCGAATGGGAATGGGAATTCCCAGCACCATCTACAGACAACCCTGAAGCGAAGAAGAGTTTCTTCATAACCTACGTTGAAGACCGAGTTGCAAAGGGTTATGCAGCGTTCAAAATCGAACCCATTGCCGGCGATAAAGACCATAACCGTCGCATAGCGCTGAATGAACTTGTAGGCGAATCTCTACGTGTCGAGGCAGCTCTTTGGAGGCACATTCTGAATATCGATCTGGTCAAGAGCGTATTCAACTGGAACCACCCTAAGCGTTCGCCATTGCTGTGGCTGCTGAACGATCCTCGACGTCTCAAACTGGAACCTTACGATGCGCTTTGGCTACGCATCACAGATCCCGTCAAGGTTCTGAAGGCCAGAAAGTACCGCGTTCGAGGAGAAGCGACTATAGAAGTGTCAGACGACTTCTGCCCTTGGGTGGAAGGCACTTACCGGCTTGAAGTAGATGTAAACGGCAATGCCGATTGCCAGGAAACCAAGAGAACACCAGACGTGACTATGTCCATAGCTGATTTGGCGGCAATATATCTAGGCGCGCACTGCGCCGATGACCTCCGACGAGCCGGTCGCGTCGTTGAACATTCGGCAAACGCTGTCTCAACGCTTGATACCATATTCTCCACTGCTGACATCCAATCGGTGGTCCATGATTATTGACGGGACACACGATGCCGTTATTCACCCCAAGTCATCTAGGCAAGTGGGAAGAGTTGTTTCACACTTTGCTTGAAGGTGAATCTCTGCCCCTGTCCGAAGAGGGAATATGGCTTCTAGGGAAGAAGTCGGGGATCATCGTCGTAATGCACAAAAGCGAACCCTTGTTCATCGAAGCGTCAAAAGACATCTCCAAAACGCTTAACGAATATCTGAACGGCTCTGCGCGATCCGAGTTCAGAATCCAAGTGGCGGTCGCAGAGCTCGGCGCCTCGCCTCGCACCGCTCCTGAACGATTGAGAAAAGGCCCATTGGCTGAACGAGTGAACAAAACCATCTCCAGCTACAGATTCAACGTAGTCCCGGTCACAGAAGGGCAAGCAGACCGAGTCGCTGAAGCGTTCACCCTAGTGGCCGACCCCAGACTAAACGGGCCGACGGCGCAAGCCAACACTATTATCGACGCACTGCCCAAGTAGTCGCAGGAACCGCATAAAACCATGGCCAGCCAAAGCATCATCGCTTACCTGCCCCTTCTTGTGTTGGTGGCTGTTCTAGGCGGCTTGGCCTATCTGCTGTGGCGCAGCCACTTCAACGTCGGCGCCCTAATCGTCCAGGTCGCTACCGCGGCCTTCATCTCCACTCTGGCCGGCTACGGGCTATGGGTGATGGGTCTCATCATGTTTGTCTCTGCACTCTTCCCCGAGAATGAGTTCGCTTGGCGCGCCAACTTGATCATCGGGATGGCCGCCGGGTGCACCCTCGGCTTCGGCTTGGTCAAGCGGTTCGGCACCTCTCAAGAAATTCTCACGGTTCTCGACATGCTCATCTCCTTCGGGCTCGCAATCTTGGGCGGCATCATCGGCTTCATCTTATTCCTCGATGTGCAGTTCGGTGCAGATTTTGTGCCGAACGCATCCGACGTGGCAGGAACCTACTTCGGCGCAATGCTGGGCGCCAACCTTCCTTTGTTGGTTGTCGGCTCTCTCCGCATATATCGCAATATGGAACCCTGAAGATTCTGAAACAGCGTTATCAAACTCCCATACTTGCGAAAGACATCTGAAATGAAGATCACTGATATCGAAGTCATCACTTTCAAGACCAAGAGCAACAACGTCGGTACCAAATGGGGGTATGGACAGTGGAAGAACAAGGCTAAAGATGCCACCCAATCGATCACTAAGATCGTCACCGACGAAGGAGTGTGCGGTTACAACACCGGCGGAATGGGATCTTATTTCCGCAGCGCTTCTCAAGAGGAAGTAGAGAACATGGTGAAAGAACTGCTCGTAGGAGAAGACCCACTCGACCGAGAACGGCTGTGGAATCTCATGCGCGACAACCGCCCCTATCATGAATCTCTTGTTGGCAACATCGATGCCGCCCTCTGGGACCTAGCCGGAAGATATGCCGGGATGAGCGTATCTCAGTTGATGGGCAAGGCACGCGACAAAGTGCGAGCATACGCCAGCACATTCCCAAATATCGGCAGGCCTGAAGATTATGCCAACTTCGCGTTGGAGTGCAAAGCGAAGGGCTATACAGCTTTCAAGGTTCATGCCTACATCTTCTGGGACCCCGTAAATAACAGCCCGGCTCCGCGCCGCCCCGCATTTCCCAAGCACGACATAGAGGTTTGCGAGGCCGTGCGCGACGCAGTCGGGGATGATATGACGCTGATGTTGGACCCTTGGGGAGTTTACTCGCTCCACGAATCGATCTACGTCGGCAAAGAACTCGAACGGCTGGGCTACTACTTCCTCGAACACCCCATGCACGAATTCAGAGTCGAGCCTTACCGCAGGCTCTGCGCCGAGTTAGACATCGCAGTTTGCGCTCCCGAACTGGCAGACGGCATGCACTACTCCAGAGCCGAGTGGATACTTCAAGGGGCGTCCGACATCGGTCGCATCGACGTCAATTTCGGCGGCATCACCGCATGCAAAAAAGCTGTAGACGTTTACGAGGCCTTTGGAGTGCCCTGCGAGATGCACGGAGGGTGGTTTGCGAACTCCGCGATTCTCGGAGCCACAACAGAAGAAACTTGCCTTTTTTATGAAAGAGGCCTACTCAGACCCGGCTTCGACTACGACTCTCCTGAGCCCTTCCTCAACACTCCCTGCGATCCCATGGATGACGAAGGCAACGTTCTCCTGCCTCAAGGCCCCGGGCTAGGATTCGATTTCAACTGGGACTATATAGAAGATAACCGATTGAACTGAGCAGGATGAGAAATCCCGAAAAAGTTGCGCCCTGCGCCAAGTCTAGCGACGGCGCAGGGCGCTTTCATTTAGTCAGGTTTTAATCGCGCGCGCCCTAGTATCTCATCCGCTTGCGACGCTCCAAATCGTGCCTGCGCAGGAACGGCGGTAATTCCATCGAGGACGGATCATTGATGGCTTGCTCGATCGCCTCATGGTCCATTATCTGCTTCTCTTCAGACGTTGGGAAGCCAGTCGCTATCACTACCACACTCACGTCTTGACGCATGTTATCCCGACGAGCCGTTCCCAAAATGATGTTGGAGTCCACCGACATCTTGCTCTTAACCAGTTCTGTGATCTCCTGCACGCTGTGGAGAGTCATCTGAGGACCGCCGGTAATGTTAACGAGAGCGCGCTTGGCGCCGGTAATGTCGACATCCAGCAAAGGGCTCTCCAATGCTTGGTTGACGGCTTGCAATGCCCCTTCGCCACGCTTGCCGTTGTCGATTCCGTGTCCCACGCCCATCCATGCCGGGCCTGCTTCAGCCATAACCGTCTTCACATCTGCGAAGTCGACGTTGACTTCGCCGGGCTCCAAGATGACTCGTGCGATTCCCTCCACACCGTCTTGCAACACCTTGTCAGCCATTCGCCACGCCTCTTGCGTCGTGGTGTCAGGAGCCGCGGCGTCAAGCAGCCGGTCGTTCGGAATCTGCACTAGAGTATCGACTTCCTTCTCCAACAACTCGATTCCTTCCAGAGCCTTCTTCATCCTCTGGGTGCCCTCGAAGCTGAAAGGCTTAGTCACGACGCCGATGGTGAGGGCGCCCACCTCTTTGGCTATTCCGGCAACTACCGGGGCGCCTCCGGTACCGGTTCCTCCTCCCATTCCAGCCGTCACGAAAACAAGATCCGCTCCTCGCAGAAGCTCTATGATTTCCTCACGGTTCTCTTCGTGGCAAATCCGCCCGATGCGAGGGTCGCCTCCCACACCCATGCCGCGCGCTGTCGAATCACCTACTCTGAGCACGTTGGGAACGGTTGCCAGTTCCAGAACCTGTGCGTCAGTGTTAACCGCTATGTAGTCAACTGTTTCGATCGGCTGATTGTGCATCCGATTGACGGCGTTTGAGCCGCCGCCACCAACACCTACGACCTTGATGTTTACTTTCCCGATCCCGTATGGTTGGCTCACTCGAGGGTGAAACTCGAACTCTTCGTGTATTTCGCGCAACATTTGGATCTGACCGTCCTTCACAAATTTCAGGGCGTGCTGCTTTTTGGCAAATTCGGTATCCCTAGCAGCGCCTGAAGCCTGAACATGTCAGCGGCGCACCAGACGATGATGCCCCACAGTGCGCTGTTACGGTTAGTTACTTAACTTAAGTCATACCAGAAACTTGATGCAATGGATTGGCAAGCAACAGAATAAGAAATTCTGAATTCTTGAAAACCATCTCCATCCAATATCAGCCATCCTCAGGTCTCTGAACCTGCATTCCAAACGCAATTAACCTAGCTCTACACGTATGCAGGCTTCCCCAATCGGATTAAACTTGATTGAGCATGCTGATTGCTAATGATCGGCCAAAATATGCCACCCGAATAGAACGAACACAAAGGACCAAGTTCGATGAATGGATATGAAGCGATAGCGAAAATCTTGAAAGCGGAAGGATTCGAGTGGCTGGCCTGTTTCCCATCCAACCCCATCATCGAAGCCGTTGCCAAAGAGGGCATCCGCCCAATCGTATTTAGGCAAGAGCGAGGCGGCATCATGGCTGCCGACGGTTACTCCCGGCTAATGGCGGCACAAGGCAAATACGGCGTCTTTGCATGCCAAGGCGGGCCTGGTGTTGAGAATGCATTCGGCGGATTCGCTCAAGCATGGGCAGACAGCGTTCCGATTCTCTTCCTGCCAGACGGACCCGGCAATAACAAGACCGATATATCCCCCAACTTCAGCGGACCCAAGAATTTTCAGCACATAACCAAGTTCGCAGCCTCCATCACCAGCGCGAATCGAATCCCAGCAACCATGCGAAGAGCCACCGAGGCTCTGAAGAACGGCAGGCCCGGACCGGTCATGGTCGAGATGCAGCGAGACGTCATGGGAGACGACATGCCAGGCGGCATTGAATCTTACAAAATGACGGCTCCCAGAAAATCAGCGCCCTCTGCGTCAGACGTCAAAGACACCGTCAAGGCGCTGTTGAACGCCCGCAAACCCGCGATATGGGCAGGGCAGGGAGTGTTGTACGCCGGTGCAACCGAAGAACTCAAAGAACTCGTCGAACTGACGCAGATCCCCGTCATGACCACCATGCCGGGCAAGAGCGCGATCGACGAGCGCCATCCATTGGCCCTCGGCGCTGCCAACCGTACCGCGCCCAAACCTGTGTGGACCTGGCTGAAAGAATCTGATGTGCTTCTAGCCATCGGCGCCAGCCTCACAGTCACCAACTACGGAATCGACATTCCTCTCGGCAAGTTCTTGATTCACAACACCAACAATGCGGAAGACATCTCCAAGGAGTACCCCACGGACATAGGACTGGTGGGCGACGCCAAAGAGACCCTCAAGATGCTGATCGAAGAAGCAAAGGCTCAGATCGGCGAAGAGGGGCGACGCAGCGATACTTCGGTGCAAGAGGCAATATCTGAAGTAAGAGCGGAGTGGGTCGAAGATTGGAATTCTCTCCTGAACTCAGAAATGATTCCGATCAACCCCTACCGTCTGCTCAAAGAGATCCACGGTGCAGTTGACCACGAAAACACTGTCATGACCCATGACGCGGGCCATCCGCGTGATCAGATGATGCCCTTCTACCTGGCCACTGTTCCACACACCTACATAGGCTGGGGCAAGAGCACGCATTTGGGCTACGGCATCGGATTGATGATCGGAGCCAAGATGGCGATGCCCGAGCGATTCTGCGTGAACTTCATGGGTGATGCCGCATTTGGAATGTCTGGGCTCGATATAGAAACATCGGTTCGTTCTGGAAACCCCATCACCACGATCGTCCTCAACAACGGAACTATGGGCGGGTACAACCGCTCTTTGCCAGTGGCAATGGAGAAGTATGACGCCGGCAATATGACCGGCGACTACTCGATGATTGCTGAAGGCATGGGCGCACGAGGAATCACCGTGAAAGACCCGTCAGAAATCGGACCGGCGATCAAAGAGGCTCATCGGGAGAATTTCGAGAACGGAAGATCCGCTCTGATAGACGTCCACACCCAGCAGGAACTTCAGTTCTCGATCTACGCCGACTGAAATTGACTAGCAGGGGGATCGGACCGATCCCCCTGCTTCTGGATAGAAGAACCTAACCTTCTCCAGCCAACGCCTCGTCCACCTTTTCGGCAATGTCGGATGGGATCCAGCCTACCCAGGCGTCTCGGTTATTGCTCAGGTACCAAACCGCCGCGGCATCTGGAGTCTCGTTGTTGTTTTTCATCCAAGCTTCAACGCTTCCAGCGGTGGAAGATGTGAATTCCCAATTCCTCAGAAAATCCACCACCTCAGGCGCTCGCTCGCTGAGCGACGAAGTAACCACTATTTGGATGTCTACTGTCGGATACGCGCAGCCCTGATGAGAGGACCAACACTCATCTGTGTAGGGCGGCTCTTCTAGTCTGTACAGATCCAGCTCACCGGCAGTCTTCGTGGGAGCCCACATGTACCCCAGCCACGGCTCGCCACGTCCGTAGGCGCCCTCCAGATCAGCGAATAAACCAGCTGAACTGCCAGGACTCAGCAGATCTACATGATC
>JAODVQ020519935.1:12105-24536 GCA_025400075.2 Phenganax stokvisi
GTGAAATCATCTGAACCTGATACAAGTTTCTCTGTCTTTTTTCCCTGTGCAAAAAGTATACAACACTTGTTTTACACTTGTTTTAAGCCTCATCTACACCAGCAATATGTGACAATTTTTCTTTGTCACATACATGTACTAGCACTCCAGCTTTTCGGCATATGCATATGCCACACAAAAATTGCTCAATTTTACTCGACTACACGAGCAGATAAAAATTGTCATGCAGAAATTGTCACATTTTATTTGCTCGTGTAGACGGGGCTTTAATACAGTGTTCCCAATTCTAATCTTGTAAATTATGAATTACATAATAAAGACTTTAACATCAAAAACTTGATTCATATTACCTTTGCTTCTTGGTAACGTTGCAATGCTTTTTGTTTAACTTCATCTTCTGTATAAAAAAACAATATTTACATGTTTAATGTTGAACCTGAGTAGTGGAAGTTTATTCTAACAATTCACCTGACAAAGCTTTAAATTCTTTGCTTCTTGATGCATCTTTTGTGATTTGTACAGGATCAAACGCTCCAGTTCTTATTGCATAATCCGTGTTCAACGCCATTGTATTTACCTAGAGATGAACACAGGATTTGAGTAAACTCTTCCATATATTTTACCAATTAAGTGGCAAAATGGTGGCAAAGGACCTCACTGTTCCCTAGTAATACTTTTAACAGGTTAATCAGTATCTAAATAAACCACCAGTTTGCCTCACTGCAAAAAAAGAAGCCCCTTGGACCCAGTTCAAACGTTGAACTGTTCATGTGCCAAATCAAATGGAAATGAAACTAAACGAAGACTTTTGTTTGCTCATTAACATTAGGTTCGGCAGATGAAAAGTTCCATGTCTTAACTAGTCCTTAGTAACTAACCCAATGTCCATGACCTTGTAGCGTACGGCATAGCATTCCCTAAAAAGAAAACTATTATTACACAAAATGTTCATCATATAAACTTTATTTCATGTCAAACTCACTGTGTCAGCTTTCCAGACTTTGATTGTCCTATCTTGCGATGCAGAATAGATGAGACCCTCTCCTCCCCACCTGATGCAAGTCACAGACTGAGTGTGACCTGACAATGTCATAGATAATTTTGCTGTCATTGTGTCCCAAATTTTTATAGTGGAGTCCTATGCAACAAACAAAGACCAAATGTTGCTGTGAGCTACCAACGTTGAAAGAATGAAAATAAAAACAGTTACAATGCTATGACATACCTTTGAACTGCTAGCCAGGTACCGGCATGCTGGGTTTCTGTAAATAAGCAAAGTACATATGTATAGCAAGTATAACAATAGATCAGGCTTCATGCATATACTTCATGAACACACCTATGTAATGGTTCCCAACTCAGAGCTGTGATCCACTGTCGATGACCTTTCATTGTTTTGCACTGTTGTTCCCCAGTTTCTGGATTCCATATTATAATCTCAAGAAAATTGATTTTAACCAACATCAGCAACATATCGAGTATTCAGAATTTCTCGAAATAATTGGAGTGTTTGGTGGAGTCAAATTAAAAGCACTTCTCACAATATATTAGAATATCATGGCTAATAATCAGAAATATTCCCATTTAATACCTCCCCATTTTTACATCCAGACGCAAGTTTTTTTCCATCACATGACCAAGCAATACATAACACCCAATGTTTGTGACCTGGTACAATATATTGAAACTATATTAATAACTCTGCATGTTAGTTTGTTAGTGCAGCATTCTACCGTTTGTCTTCAAACCTTTGGAAGTAAACTGAGGTGTTTCCGTCCTCAGATCCCAAAATCTCACTGTTGTATCTCCAGAACCACTCGCCAAATACCTACAAATATTAGACACAGTGTACTTTATATTTTTAGCAATTAAAGCTTCAGTCAGAATAAATATACTACCTTCCACAAGGACTGAATGCCAAAGAAATAACTGCTTCTGCATGACCTTGATAAAAACAATTTTTTAATCAATCAATCTGAAGACTGACAACAGAATCGTTCTAAATCCTGAAATACAAAAGATATCGTAACGTAGCTAGCTCTAAACAAACGTACCTGCAATTGTACTAGTGCATCGGCTTACAGCTCGCACTCGAAAGATTGCTTGCGGTTGATAAATAATCTCTACTACTCTTTCGGTTTCAAACAGTTCTTCTGTAACAACATCTTTTATATTGTCTTTGATCTCAGAATCATTAATGAAGAAAGAGTACACATTCTCTGGTTCCTATTTCGAAACAAATACAAGATAATTAAGCCTTAACACATGCCAGTGGCATGCTGGCAGAGGGGTCCGAGGAGACCATGCCCCCTTCCCCCAGCAAAGATTTCCGACGGACGTCAAAGCTTCAATAAGGCGCTGAAATTACCAAAAGATCAGCAGATAAACAGCAATGCGTGAAGCATTTAAAACAAGTTTCAACTACCAAACGTGCCTCACAATAGTCCTCCAGGATAATAATTTAAAAACTTTCCAAGGGCATGTCCCACACTTCATGCACATCTCATGCCTTTGACGCTCATCCACATATAAATTACGATGGGAAAGGGGCGCCATATTCCCTGCTGGCCTCCCCAGGTGAACACAAACCAGCACGCCACTGATGAGTGTAAAGAATGTAACCGAGATAACTAAAATTAGCTGGGTTTAGGCAGCATTGAACAAGTGCATACAGCATGTTTGAGGTGCATTGCCAGCCAATAGGTGAATGACTAATATTATATACCTGAAGAAAAGCTCGACAAACAAGCTGTAGTGTTTCAGCTGAAGTGTTTAAAGCCAAATCAAAAGGTGAACCAAGAAGTTCCCCACTTTCACTTTTGAATTGTGCTAAGATTCTACCAGTTTGAGCTTCATCCATCATTCAAAGTTACCTGAATAGCAATACTACTGCAATCACACGTGGAAGGAAAATAAGAAATGAAGTCAGGATATCTTAATCCGAAAATTTAAAGGAAATTAATCACTACTTTGAGCACATTTTTGCGTCTTTTTACTCTTAGCAAACAATTTTTGAATTTATTTTAGCACGGAACTATCTGTGATAAATGTTTTGATATCTAAAGCAAAGTAAATGAATGAAATATGCTATAAAAATGTTTTGAAAAATGAAAACAAAGATAATTTTTAGAAACGCCGCGAAGATTGAAATATATAAATTTCAATCAATAGTGGAAACTACAATTCAAGATGGCCGCCAAAACTAGCGAAATTCTTTTCAACAAAACATTTGATTGGTTTCGACGAAGTTTTCGGCGTAGTTCAACCTTTAATCCGTTTTTGACCAGACGGATATCTAATTCTAGTTCTACTTCAAGGAATTCTGTGCCAGAAAATTGTGTAAATAAAGAAATAAACACAAATATTACGGACATAAATTCGACCACCCCTTTAGAGTGTTTTGTAAATCGAAATCCAAAAAACCCCGAATATTTCGGCTATAATAAACAACGAGGTTACTCCACGCAGTATAAAAAGCGGGATTTTTTTAAAAGGTAAGAAAAAATGTGACTGCTTAAAAAATGCTAACTCAGCAATATGTACACCGGGGGGAGTGGGCAAAGTTTAAGCTGAGATAGTTCACACCCCCAGCATAGAATTTTGCTTAAAAGTGAATTATTTTAGGCTACACTTGGTGCTTAGTAATCGACATGTAAAAGCATATGTTGAAGACCAAAATGGCAATGTTCTTGTGAAAGCCTCGACAGAAGAATTTGATGTTAGAAAACATTTGTACAAGGCAAATGATGTTTCTGCGGCAGTGAACGTTGGTCGAGTTTTGGCCGACAGGTGTCTTCGAGCAGGATTGAACAGAGTGTCCATGTATACCACTGATTTACGCAAAAAAGAGAAGGTAGCCTAAAATAATTAGCAGTAAAAACTAGAAATAGTTTGTACATTTTCTTCTATTTTTCAAGTTTCAAGAATTCAGAAAAGCAATAAGTAAAGGTGGTGTGGAACTGACAGAACCAGCAAGAGTTGTTCCACCTGAGACATTCCACACAGGTGAGACAAAGGGACGTTGGATTACAATTTGGATCATGGACAGTACAATGAGAGTGACTAATGCCATTAATTTATTCTAGGAATTTCTGTGCGGAAAATACGAAAAGGAATCATCGGAATGAAGATGAACAACTCAACCAAACGAAAATTTACATGAAAAGTTTTCGTCTTATAATTTGCTGAAATGGAAGAAGTTGCGTGAATATTATAAATAGAAAAATATCACAACAAAGAGAAGTGTTAACCCAATCTGGTATTTCTGGAACTGTACATAATACCTAACTAGTCTACTTAAACAACTCTCTTAACTTCAAAGAATCGTTTTAGGTAGTAAACTTGTCCAACTGTCATTGCAACAAGAACAAGTGACTCGAAAAATGACCACCACACCACACGACTGTTTGTGTTGTCGTTAACTGCAAAATAAATAAATTTTAATTCATTGCACAAAAATGCCTCTCCATGAATAAAATGAATGCCAAAGAAACATTTTTACCTGCTCTGTGAACTTTGTCTCTTATTTCCATATATTCTTGTTCATGTTTTACTCCAGCAAGCACTGTTGAAAGTTCTTGAATCATACTGTTCAGTTTATCATGATGTTCTATAACCAATCAAGAATATGCAAATAGCATTTTAACCATGATCACAGATTAGAGACTAAAAGATGTCTGACAGTCCGAAAATTGTGTAAGTCAATTTTCCCTGCGATTTCAATGGCAGCCATTAACCTAGCAAGTGCCCTATAGAAGGCATTCACCCCCTGAACAAATGATTTTGAAAATGGCACCCAGGGGGTGACAGTCTCTGTTTAGGACACTTGCTAGGTTAATGCATATGGCGGCCACTTACGCCAAAATCATAGGCTCAAAGACTAAGTTGGACATCTGTTCGTCTCTAATCTGTGCCATGCTACTCAACACTCTTTGACATTGTAAAATACGACCAGGAGTGTCAAATCTACCTTCCGTGTTCTTGTCCTTAACTTGATCTTTTGGAACCTCTCCAATTTCCATGCTAAATTTCAAAACTTTGCGTTCCATTGTGGATACTCTATTACTGAAACAGTATCTATACACACCGTCTGCATACGCTGCAAACGTATATTTACCACTACTTTCCTTCTCGCCAGTATAAATGACTTTCTTATCTGGACCAATAATCTGAGTTGAGAGAAAATATTACAATGATCAGTCAAAATCAATCTAATATATTAGAAGTAGTAAAATTAATGTTTATACAGAAGTAAGAAACATGCAATTGAGCACAAGTAGTTGCAAAAAGTATTCAAAGTTTAACGTGATTAATTTTAAGAATTAGTGCCCCACCGTGACATCAATGTCTCTAAACCCGCCTTCTGCAACTTCAAATAATAACCCCATTTTGGTCCCTGAAGTAACTTTATCGTAAAAACACTGTTCTCCGTAAGCCTCCACTGTGATAAAATATCCAAGAGTTGAAGAAGGAAAAAATGAAACACAAAATAAAACGAAAAATAAAATATTCAACTCCATCACGGACGCCATCTTGAAAAGAAAATCACGTGGCTAGCACTCCGCCACGTCAGTAGTTACCAGGCTGCACATGTCGCTGGACAGTGACAGTGACACTCTGGAGATCTCTTCATTAGCACAATATGCATCACGCCAATTTTTGCGCAAATTCTTCTAAAATGTCAGATGAAATGCAGAGAAAATAATGAAACAACAGAAGCATAAATTAAAACGTGTTTTAATAGTTTCTATAAACAATTATTCTTCTAACTATTATCTTTCTTCAACGCAATATTTGTTGGTCAAAACAGTCATTCGCCCATGTGATAATTTGAGCAATCTTGTATGTTACATCATGAAAATCTTATCACCAATAAACATTTGAAACCAGTTTTCTTAAGTACTAACAAAACTTCAAATTGGAATATAAAGCTGAAAGTATGAATAAATGTGCTAGTGACAGCTTGTTGATAAGAATAGTAAAACTATTTTGGATCATGATGGATTAATTAATTAGTGAGCTCCTAGGGAATTGAAGTTTTGTTCGAACTCAAAAGCATGTTTTTTTTCTGACCGCATCAAATGAACTTTGTCTCAGTATGAATGCTTAAATGACTCTTCTGACTTCAAAGAAACGTTTGATGTAGTAAACTTGCCCTAAAGCCATGCCAATGATGAGACAGAACTCGAAGAAGGACCACCAACTTACAATCTGATTTGTGTGCAAGTTGACTAGAAGAAAAAACATTAAAAAGTTCAAAAATTACTCAAAGACAGCATAGTTTTATTGCAAATGTACATCATATTTATTAAACAAGCTGTTTGCTACATTTATTAGACTACCTCATTTTATATTGATAAATTCTTTTTCATGCATTAGTTTGGTTTATTTTCTAATACTTACTGTTGTGATGTGACTCCATTCTTACTTCGTATTGTTCTTGTTTACGTTTAGTCTTAATCACTCCGATATTTAAATCACCGATCAACTTCTCTAGCTCGGAAACTACAAAAACAAAAACTTACTTTTGAAATGGGTTTCCATCCTGACATTCTGTTTAACTTGTGTACGTCTCAGCTTCAATAGTTCTACACTCAGTTCCCCAACAACTTTGTCTACTTCAGAAGCTAAGACCAAGAATAAAACCAATAAGGACAAGGGAATTGTTCCTATATGCCTCAGAATCCTTTCCCAGTTTACAAATACTAGAAGTGGGTGCATTGCCAGTCAATGAGTGAAAATAGTACTGTGTTAGACAAAATAAAAAGCAAACTAAGAGACACTGAAAAAATCTAGATTTCCACATGTCTTTCTCAACATACTAACCTGTTTTGTTGTGACCCTCATCATTGTCCTCGTAACGTTTCTCATCATTTAAAAAGTCAAACATGAAATAAACTAATTTTGGTACCAACGAAGACTTCTGATTGGATAAACAGAACACATATCTGCCATCTTGATCGGCAGTAAAAAAATATGAGTCATCTGTCTTTTTTTCTTGTGAATACATCTGCTGTCCATCAGGAGCAGTGAGCTAAAAAAATGGCAATTCTTTAATAGCATCATTTAGTAACTGGACATAGTATCAGTTACTGTACGGTAAAAAGCAGCGAAGCAGAACTGATTGAAATTCAGAACAGCATGAGTCTAGTGAAGTCAGACACAAACTGAGTAAAAGACAACAAATACTGCTCCACCAACCTTTGCATCTATATCCAGAAAGCCTCCTTCAGACACTTCATATAAGAACCCCCAAACTTGTCCTTTCTTCACATTTTCATGGTAACACTGTTGTTCATATGGCTCAATACTCGTAAAAAACGACCACGAAAAACGAGGATACAAACAGAATACAACTATGATACAGAGAACATAGTTGCCACAAAGTTTCACAACCATGTCAGCGCTAGATTTGCTAAAATTGTGGAAAAACTGTCTGGAAAACGCCACGTACCCTTCTCGTTTCTTTGTCAACTTCAAGGACAACACATTGACGACAAAAAGTACCGGAGAAAATATCGCGAACTAAAATAGACGGAAATCCGTGATTAACTAAAGAGAACTGGTGCGGCGCGAAGAAATCGCGTGTGCTGCGCGTGTACTTGCGTGAATTTTGCGCGATTTGAATGAGGAGAGCGTAGAAACACAATGCAAACATTTCGGGAAGAGAGAAGCTATTTTTTGTACATAATTGTTTTAAAACATAAGAAAACCACATGAGTAGACGACCTCAGTGTCCGTAGAATTGTTTTCCCCTGGTTTTTCCCTCCTCGTTCACGACTTTTTTCAAATTTCTCAATGGAGTCGCAAACCATCCCAATTCTGCCCCAGATGTCTACAATATAGATAAAAACACGGTTTAAAAAATTTGAAAATTTGACGCAACAACTGATTTTCAATAAACATATGGGGATATTTTTCACGAAATTTTCCAAAATTTCCAACAGTGTCCCAAAACCACCCCAAATTTTATCCAGATATTAAAAATCGCTTTATTTGATCAAAAATAATTTTCAGCTGACAAAAACGTTTTAAAAAATTTCTTAACTTTTTGATTTCAGTGGAATGTGGCCCTGGGTATTTTTATGTTTTCGTTATCCATGAAACCAAATCAAGGTTGATGCAAGACGATTCACTTCAATAATTGCAAGCTGAGGTGATATTTCAAAACTTTTTTTTCCTTGCTTTTTCACGATATTTTTCAAAAGTTCCAAATATGCCTCAAATCGTTCCGAATTTCTACCAAATTTCCCCCCTAAAAGTTATTTTCAGTTCATAAATGTCTTTAAAGTTTAGCGTTACATCATATAATCTATGTAGGCCCCCCTAAAAAATGTTGCGAAATTTCCAGTGGTATTCCAAAAAGTCCCGAATGTTCCCTAAACATCACCAATCGATGTGTTTGCCCGAAATTTCATATTCTCGGTACTTCAGTGCCCGTAGCAAAACTGCATCGATAAACATAGTAAAGTAAATGATGTTTCCCCTACACCTTCAATGGAACGTGTTTTAGATTGATAACACCGTGCAGGTGCCTGATTCGTTGTTTAATAAGCATGCCAGTAACACTCGCATTGGACCGGAACAAACTTGTCTCAGGCCATCCATAAATGTCATGATTCTCGACAAGATAGTATCGTTCTAATACCCTCTGTAGCTTTTGTAATAACTTTTCCAGCTAGAACATGGATTTCTTGCTGTGGATCGGACTTCTGATGGCCTGTTGCGAAACGCTTGTTACAGGTACGTCTTTGTGATTATGTTGATGTGGTCTCATGGCGTTGATTTCACTAAAAAATAATTGCTACTTTTAGAAACTATTTTATCCAATTATGTCACAATTTATGATAATATGTCCAATTAAAAATTTAGAAATTAATTTCTTGCACGCGAGAACAACACATTGAAAAATAAGTTGCCAAAGAACATCACGGAATAATCTTTATAAAATAAGATCAACTGAGAACTAATCATAACAGTTGAAGCACTTAAAACCAACCAGTGTTCTTTACCAACGTTTTGCACAATTTAAAATTTTTTTAATGCATATACAGAGTAGTTAGTTTCTCATTTGTAACATCCAATCTAACCAGTTATTTTTCTGCCCAATTCACCTAGGAAAACTCTCAGAGACGTTTGAAAAGTTCTACACAACAGACACTAGTCTCACGTCAGCGAAACATCATAATGCTAAGGGAATCAGCATCCTTGCCAAATTTTCAATGCTCAGTAACACTCCTACACTCTTTCGAGTTAAGCGACCTGGCCTTAATAATGACGTCAATACCGTGTCACTAGAATCAATGCAGAAGCCTGGGTACTATCTCAGATATAAGAATTACAAATTCCACATGGAGCAGAACGATGAAACGCCATTATTCAGTAAGTCAAGGGATTGTCTTTTATAGTACAATGCTTACAAACCTAAACAACATCATTTGTAGGAAAAGACGCGACGTTTCGCGAGAGACTGGGTCCACGCGGCCGAGCTTACGAGCTGCTAGGGCGAGACAATTGGTTCATGTGTCACGCTGACGTCACACCTTTCACGTTGAAGGCGCGCTCAGAGAGGATTGGTACCCAGGATTTCGTGAACAATTGCGTGTATGTCCCAGTGAAGCAAGATATGGTCGAGAAGAAAAATATTGTGAAAACCTTACCTTATGGAGGAGCTGTGGTGGTGAATGATGTGCCTGACACACAGAATACCGGTACGTGACCTGCATCCGCCTGCAAACAATAAGGTGGGATAGGTAATAGTGACCTAAGTGTTTTTTTTAATAGACAAATGCATCAATATAAGATTCGTGAATCATCTTGGTGGCCCTGTGCGAGTGGTTTCCAGTCTCAAGCCTGAAGGTTATCTCGTAACGGCCAATGCGTTCAAACTCAAGACGATATTTAAACACGCGAAGCAGAAACAACGTCACGTGATCTTCTACGCGGAAAACGTGCAAGATCGTGACGATGACGTCATGCTGAATGAAAAGAACGTATTCACGATGAAGCCCCACGAGTGTCTGGAAGACTTCAAAAATGTAGTTTTATCTTCTCAATCGAACAAACAAGCCACAAGTAAGAATTAAACCACAGAATGAGTACTTTCCTAGACAGAAAGTCGTCTCTATTGCTTTTATGCGCAACCGTTACTCGTCATCGATTCTCCACTCACTCAGTAGATTTCTAAACAGACGTAGTCACCCCCCTGAATATATATTTAAAATGATAGTGTGTGATAACATCTCTACAAATTTTCAGGGGGGTGACTGCGAATCGATAGTGAGTAATCAAATAGCGTGAACTAGGTTAGTATTCTGCAGAAAACCTATAATATTCCCTTCCTGTAGCACTCCAAATATTATGAGTGTATTCCACACCAGAATCTGTTTTACTCTACATTAATTTCTGTCACAACGTATCTATCATCGACTGAAGTATGTCTTTTTAACTCAGATGCAGCTATCTCAGACAGTCCCCTTACAACCTCATCTCCTAAGATCACCACGAATGCCCCAATTTCTCCTCCAACGAATGAAGACACACTTCCTACGCTGCCGCCTATAAACAAAACTTCAAAACCGTTCGATACTACACCGAATTTTCCCGACAACCTTCCGAATCCTTTAGGAGCAAAAACTACTCCGCCAGTTTTCAGTTCGCTAAAACCTAAAGCAACTAACGACAGTAGCCTTAATTCTCCGCCCCTAAATGTTCCTGCTTCGGAACTTGGAAAAGCAAGCCTAGATCGAGGCAAGCCATCGGCGTTTATTCAAAATGAACTGCCACAAAATGCGTTGAATCCAGTGTATCATGCGACAGCAAGCACAAGAACTAGTAGCACGGCTGCACCAATTCAACCAACAGCAGTTGCAAATGAAATAGGGTTGGCACAAAACATGTTGAAAACCAAGAAAGTTAACACACCGTTGAACACCCCAATGTACCATGTCATGGCCAAGCAACGGACTAGTACGGCTGTCCCAAGTCGCCCAATAGCAGTTGCAAATGAAATAGGGTATGCAAAACCTGCTTGGGATAGGGCGACATTAAGTTACACCGCACCATCAGGAAGACAGCTTCAGGAGAATGGTTATGAACAGTGGTCGTCGTTTGGTCCATGTAGCGTGACGTGCGGTGTCGGAACTCGTCGGAGAAGTAGAGTGTGTAGGCCTGGGAACTATTGCTATGGTCCTGCTGCCGAGAGCAGAGCTTGTATTCGTGAGCAGTGCGCTTGTGAGTAAATGAGACAGTTTGTGCGATTACTTCAAGTATCTTTAATACTAATTATCCTTCTTTTTCAGCAAATTGTATCCACACGGAAGGCGGAGCAGTGAAGTCAGGATCTTGTTGTCACTTTCCGTTCTTATACAACGGAGCTCAATATTATCACTGCATCTTGAGTCCCAAGAATAATGAGAGAATGTGGTGTGCGACCACACCCTACTACGAACAGGACAAGCAATGGGGGTACTGCCCTAGATCAGGTGAGAGTACATAGAGGGCTCAATTGTAAAGTGAGAAAACACAGAGGGATAACTCGTGGCTGAGAAGATACATAGAGCTTGCTCTTACAATAAAAGCACCATGGCTTTATTAACACAACTGTCAATTATATTCATGTGAGGTCTCCTTCTGATATTTCACGTTTACTTCCAGCAAAAGCACCAGAACGATCATTTATCAACCCTGTTATTCCAAGTCCACTGGAATCCCGATTGTCCTCGTATGACTCAGCAGTGTACTACAACAATCCCTTGACATCCCAAGATGACACTTTTGTTCCATGTAATGGAATGTGTGCCAGAATTTGCGAAGCATGGTGTCCAAGACATTGTTGCCTCTCAGTTCGAGCTGATCTTCCTGTCACTGCGGTATGCTCATAGTCTCCATCAATTATAAATCCATTCATTCATCTCAACATCAAATCTTAATCTTAATCTTAAATTCATTGTACTATCGCAAATGAACCTGATTGAGTGTCAGTGACTGTTTACGAAAACTTTACCAAAGTTTGAATCAACAGTCCAATATTCCTTAGTTTAAATCTAGCACAAGTGACTTTGTTTTTAGTACATGGGTAAAAACTATGACAAGAATGACAAAAGAAGCAAAGTGTTTTACAAAACAAGATATGGACAAAACTTATCAAGAAGATGAATTCCAAAAAAACTGCGTGAGCAGAGAAAAAAGCTGAGGAAAAAATTGAAGACACTGCTGATGAAAGAACACCAATCTTGTGCACATAACATGCACACCAAAAAATATAAAGCATAGTCAATTAATCATCGGTAGTTCACCTGCAAGCACGCTGCAAGATGAGCTCAATACAGAACTGGACTAAACACAGATGGTTCTGATTATGACCTGCAGCCAGTGCTCAGCAAAGTACTGGTGTTTTGTACTTAAGTGAAAGTAAGAAGTAACTCCTCAAT
>JAODVQ020520040.1:0-24530 GCA_025400075.2 Phenganax stokvisi
TCAGGATCGGAACGGATAGGAAAGTTTCTTTGTCTCAGGGTCACTCAACCTGAACTAATAACTTTTACACAAAGGAAATTTTCCTGTCCGTTCCAATCCTGTGGAGAATTTTCCTAAGTGGAAACTAGCCTTTATGAAGTAATATTGGACGATAACAGATGACAGTCAATCTGCAGTTATCATGAGAAAATGATAATGGTTAATTTCGTTACGAGAACAATTGCAAAGAAGTAGAATAAGTTTGATTTGCTTTTTCTTACAAGAGTATCAACCTCTGAGTTCGACCACCATTTGCTGCCCTTACTGACCCAGCTTTACATGCTGTAGTAGTCTTGTATATGGTGAAAAACACATAAACACTTGAGAATAAGTTTGATTTCATTGTTCCCATAAGAGTATAAACCTCTGAATTTGATCACTGAATCCCAGTTATAATTTTCTATCTGCATTTTCAGTACGTTGCATACAAATTGAAGTTTGATCAAAAACGAATATCCGTGACACTTCGTGATGACTCGATCACGCCTACAGTCTGTGTGTCCAGCGTGAGTTTGGAGGATCTATTTATGGAACTTGGCTACAGGCCTGGTGCTCAAGCAGTAAGGTAAGTGCTCTACGCGGGTCCATTGAAGATAACTTCTTGCATTGGAATCTTTGTTTCTAAAAAATACATTAACATTACGTATTGAAGTCAAAATGAAATCGTACAATTGTTTATTTTAGTGTTGCGGCAAAATTGGGAAATTTAAACGTGCTTGGTTGTCCTGTCGAAAATCAAAGCGCTCCAGAGATTGTGAGATCAGTGCCAGGCGGTATGATATAACACTTTGGCTGTTACCTAGTGCCTGATTTAATAATCATAATGAAAACGACTATCTTTCTGGTTTTTCAGATATTTCCGAGTATGTGAACGTATCTTTTGAAACAAATCCATTGGATGGAAAATGTGATCAGAGAATCAGGCTGACTATTCAACCCATTGAAATCATTTATCATGCTGTGAGTTTATCGTTCTCATCTCTTGCAGTGTCAATTTACACGAGAGATTTTTGCTGCGATTTTACTCCTCTTAGCGTATGTGATCGAGTAGGTTGACTTGCGAGTGTATTAGCAAAACTGTTGGACCAATTATAGTCGCCAGTTATCCACTCTGTCACATTGTTCAGGAGGAGAAAAATGACATCTCAAATCGCTTGTGTAAATTGGGCTTTTTGCAAGCAGAGCTGTTCCAGTCCCTGTTATGTTCCCCTTAATTCCAAGTTAATTTTTTTCCTCGCCACTTCTAGAACACAGTCCAAAATTTAATGACGTTCTTTCAACTCCCCGAAGATGTCCATCTATCAGAGTAAGTCTTTGCTTGACCAAAATAAAGATTATACCTCTATTTACACAATTCAGCAATTTGCTACATGTAAGGATGTAGAAGCTCAGTTTCACTTCATCGCTCTATATTTCAAAAGAATGACCAAAACATATGCGTTTGTTTAGGATATCTGCTGTCGCTTACTCCCAAATGGATGGGCTACGAAACCAATCAAGGACCAACCTTTCTTATGCCATTGAAACACGCACTGTGAGTACATTAAATGAAACTGTGGATAATAAAATAGATTATCTATGTTGAAAAATAGTTCTCATATTGTTTCTTATCGTTTCATTTCTATTTTGGTAATTTTGCTCCTCTTCTGTTCTCAAGCTTTTAGACATTGATGTTTTAATCCATTCGCCTCTGATAATTATCCCAGAGAAAGGAGTTTTGACGGAGTATGACTTGTTGTATTCATTTCGATGAAACGCGCATGATTATGGTAACGTGATGGACAATTTTTCTTTTCCTAGGAATTGCTCCATGCTGATTGTAGATCTTGGTAGTTTAAAAGTGAGCAGTGACCCCACTTTGGAACGAATCACAAACACAAAAGTACGGTTTAGACAACGTATTGGAGGAGTGAATTTCAACTTTATCTTTTCTGTTTAATATTTATGTTGTTTTGTTTATTAAGAATTTGAGTCCCGAAGAATTGGAGGAAAAAGTTTATGATCGTTTTGACATTGCATTGAAACAACTTCAGATACTAATTGCAAAACCAGGTTACTGTTCTTGTTTTGCCAAAAAAATTAATACCCAATTTCATGCTGGATATTGCTTTAATATTAATAGTGTAGCGTATAACAATATATTTGTATTATTTATTAAGATATTCGCTATTTTATTTGGCGTACTGGAATCATTAGCATTGCATGACCAGTAGCCATGGCTAGCTATGTTACTCGGGTACACGTCGTATAAAAACGTTCGATTAAATAATGTGACTTTCCATGCGCTAATCACGTGCCACCAAAATGCGTTTTCTTTCAGGTGAAGATTGGAAAAAGTTTCGCGACGAAGAGAAATCCTCTCTTCACGTTTTAAATCCATTTGCATTGAACATTCAACTTTTCAAATGTCTTGCTGCCGATGACGTCAGACTTACACAGTAAGTGATGTTGCAATGACGTCATGCTGAAGTGTTTCCACTTCAACATTTTGGTTTTCTTTAGGGTACGTGTTTCTGGCGTTCTATCGACTCTACAGCTTCAACTCACCGATAAGAAACTGGATGATTTGATAAAGGTAACATGAAGTATGGGGTGTATATTTTAAGGTCAGGGATTCTACATTCGCTCTATACGTGTAAAAATCATCATGTCATTGTAATGTTGATAAGAAAGGATACCACAGTGTTGTGCTGCACCCTATTCTTCACGCTTGTTAACAATGTTGTTCAGCATTGTTACACCCGATTAAAAATGAACAATATTGTTCAATATTGTTGACAACTGTAAACAATGGATGCAGCACAACATTGCTGCATCCTCTTTTACTGCAGGCTCATAATTTTTTGCTGTGTGTGGTACGACATCTTCTCCTGAAAAATCTTGATTAATTGAACGTGGTTATATGAAGTCAGCGACTTAAAAGAGATTTGTAATATATACACCGTCTTGTTACGGAAATACTTTGCCTTTATTACATTATAGACTGGTAGAGTTTCTAGAAGCAACATATAAAATTGAGAGTATTTCAAGGAAAAAGAAAAAGCCAACTTATTGACATCGTACATTTTAGCTTGCTTTATCTATTCCAATCCCCGGTGAACAAGATGCTGCTCCTGAAGTAAAACCAAAGACAGTACAGAGCGTACAACGTGAAGTCAAAACAGAAGCGTACGTCTCCCCTTTGAATGTGGTTGTTGAAAAGGAAATTACAGCAGAAGTAACTGACGAAATCTTTAAAACACCACCTGAGAGTCTTGAGATTGAAGGTTTAGAGGAAGTCGGGTAAGTTTAACCAGTTCATAACTAACAATAATGTTACTTCTTCATTGTTTTTGGTATTGCATGTGTATTTTGGTTATTTAGTGTCCAGACTTCTGACGACGACGACGCGGCAATGAAGCTAGCAAAAATTGAACAAACTAACGTTGCCTTGAAATTTGAAATTGTTCAGGTAATTTCATCAAGTTGTATATTAATGCAGATAAAGTTTTTCCGCAAAGAAAGATGATATTACAATTGAATTTGATGGTGGAATAGCTAGGTTTTAAGATGGTTTTCCATTACGGTCGTTTTGCCCGCGTGAGCGGAGCGCACAGTTTTAAACATGCTCTGTATTTGATTGTCTACTCTTGATCTCGCGTACATGCACGCAGAGAAAGTCGTATTATTTTTAACTTTTTTGGCGTGCACGCGAGACCAAGCGCCGACAGACAACGACACCCAGCTATTAGACATGCTGTTGTGAGAAACACACAAGTGAGATGACGCTTGATTTACTTGTTCTTATAGGAGTATAACCACTGAATTTGATTACAATTTGCTGTCCTGTGAGAGTCAGACTTACTAAAGGCCATTTCCACTACGTACGGCTGTTTTGTCCGCCCAGGCGCAACGTACAGTTTGGAACATGGTCTTTCAGTAAGCCTCAATGGGCAGCAAATGGTGGCCAAATTCTGTAGGTTATACTCTTATAAGGACAAGCAAATCAAACTTATTCTCACTTGTTTATTTGTGTTTTACCACGTACAAGACTATGAAAAGAATTGACGTCTCTTTCTCATAATAACTGCACGTTGACCACCATCTACTGTCGTTCTTTACTGCGTAATATAACCTACATACGAATCGTATTTTTCAATCTAGATTATTATGACGGTGTCCACACAAGATCAATTTGGCATCGAGTCCCCTGTATTAGAAGTAGATCTGTTAAAGCTTGGTACCCAGATCTCCGTGCGTCAATATGATCTACACGTATTAGCAAATATTGGAGATATCTCTGTGAAAGAAATGATTCATGGGATTGATGGCTCTCCTTTGGAAATTGTGTCTACCCCAGCTAATGTTGACATGTTAACTGTCGAGTTCATTCAGGTACATTACAGCCTGGTTTTTTTATGTCGCTGATGGTCGGCGATGCTTTTACGACTATTTTTCTGCATCTTTGATGAAGAAAATTATTGCCCATGAACAAAGGATTGTACGTAGGAGGGATCAAGAACCGTGAACGTCGGCGATCGTCGGCGGTATATGAGAATCGGGCTTGAGCGTGTCCATCTGCTAATTGTAGATTGCTTGTTTGCATCTTTGTTTGTGTATTTGCCAACTTCGTGAGTATCGACCAGGGGCCAGTTGTATAAAACTTTTAACTACGTTTTAACTACGATTTTGTAGTTAAAAAGTAGTTAAATCTTGAATAGGGGATTCTGGTTGGTTGATATTCGTACTTGACTACAGTTAACTTTAACCACGTTTTTATACAACCGGCCCCAGGAGTCCGTTGTTCGAAAGGTGAATAGCGCTATCCACTGGAGAGTGATTTTTTTGTAACCTTCGTAAAATTTCCAATTGATCGTCATAACATAGAATTACTATTGATATCTATAGAATAGAATATCTAATATTGTTATTGTTCACCAAAATGGAAGTTTCATTATTTTTTTGCCCAATTTTATGAACGTCGAAAAATTCTCTATCCAACAATAGCGCTATACGAGTTTCGAACAACCGGCCCCAGGCTCTAAAGATTTGCAATTTTTTCGCAATTCCAGGCTGATAAAAGTCATCCCCGATTCAGCGAAGCATTCAACTCAACTTTAAAAACGATCGATATTCAGTTCGCTTCTCTTCAAGTTGTTTTGCACCAGGAAGTTTTGCTGAATTTAATGGAATTTGCCAATAACCTTTTGCCTGCAAGGTATATTATATGTAAAACTCTTGAAGCATTTTATGAGTTTTTTTATAGCATGCATGTATAATCAAGTATGTCATCCTTTATTCAGTGAAGAGGAAATTGTACCACAACAACTCAGAGAACTGGAAGGAAGCCCGGACGAAAATCAAGATAAAACGAACGATGGTAGTACAGGTAAGGTATTGAAAAGTAGTATTCGTGGCTGTGTACGTTGAAGGGCTCTTGTTGAGCAGTAAAAATAAATATGTGTTCAGCTGCTCTTGGTAAGAAAGTCAAGGAAGATGAAATTATTGAAATGAAGGTTGATGCAAGATTGGGAGAATTTACCGCTCTAATCACGTCCATGAATGGAGATGTTGCACAATTACAAGTAAAACGTACGTTCTCTGTCGTAATATTGCATTGTTATATTTGTGGATTGGTATTGTTTTGGGTGTATAGCGGTGTTAAACTACTTGTCATTATGTGTATTTTAGAACTTGAAGCTGGAGTGTCAATGTTGGCTGACAGAATGACTGTTATGGCGAGGTTTGTTTACGATTTCAATTCTTGAGCCAATTTTCTTATATTAAAATGCAAGAGTCTGATCCTATTGAGTAAAATCATTCAGTGTTGGACAGAGCAGAAGAATGAAACAGGACGCACTATAGATTACATCGCCTTTCGATGCATGGCTTAGTACTCGAATATTTCATTGTAAATTCTCCTGTTTTTGCGCATGTGTTGGCCCAGACTTGTTGTGAAAATTTCCCTCGCATCAACCAATTACATTTCTCGCTTAGAATGCAAGATTTCTCTGTACTGGATGGCATTGCTGATGCTCTGTATCCGCAGGTAAATTGAGCAAAAATTGCCTTCTACGTAGGACGTTTTCACTGGCGACTTACCTACAAGTTAAGCAACAGTATTGTTGTAACTGATTTGCACTTGTAAGTCATTGAAAGCTAAGTAGACTGCCAGCACGTCGGCTGACTCCATTTAGAAGTATATGATTGGATGAAGCCCAATTGGCACAGATTTTACAATAAACCAATACTTGGTTTACTGTAAAATCTAGGCTGTTTAATATTTGGAGGCAGCAAAATGTCGGAGTTTGACATTTTTGTTTTCACTAGAATAATAAAAGTTGAACATGTCGTTTCGAATTTCGCTTTTTGACTCAAAAAACACTTTGCAACTCTTCCACGTCGCCAAAGCTTGTTTTATACTGAAGTTTAGGTACTATATCGTCCCTTAATCCTGTTCGTATTGTGCTGTTTTAGCTTCTAAAACACACTCTGAAAAAGTAGTAGTGTATTTTCGATGCAGGGCAGCCATGTCGTACGTATCGGCTTACAATTTGCCTTCAAAGATAGCGGCGAGGTTATTGTTCCAATTTATGAGAGTTCACTGCTTGTAACTTATATGGACAGATTTGATAAATAGGAAACTTTAAAACTTTTTTTTATTTTAGATTGTGTCCATCGTCAATGAAGAAGTATTTAATGTCGAGGTATTGTCTTGACATCGTGATCTTCTAGATACACCAATTATAACAGGAAATCTCTCTAGGATTTTAGTGGATATTTTTGTACCACTTTCTTAAATAAATCAGTCGACTCTTTTATATTTAGTGATTTCTTTTGCAGTTAATCATGTACAACAATGCCACTGAGGGAGAGAATTATGGCGATATGGAAAAAGTAGACATGAAATTTCTCATGAATGTTGGACGAATTCGAGTTTTATTCTTAAATCGTTTTGTGAGCAATTTATTGGTATGTACATAGTATCCATTGATTCAAGGTCAGGGATTTCTACATATATTGATAATGCTGGAATCTTAAGATAAAGAGTTATCTCAACCAATGAAAATGAAGTTTTATCTAAAAAGATATATAACTGTTTCTGTTTAAATTACTTATATATTATAAATATGTGTAATCCCTGACCTTCATATACCCTGTAGATCAACAACTATGAAGGTTTTCCATAAGAATTTACATTACAATTCTTCTTCAAAGTGATTCGAATATTCTAAATACGTACAATCCCTGACCTTCCTATAGGAATTCCAGTCTTTATATCTTTAATACATATTAAAGGATAAAAATATTTTTTCTATTTCAGGCGTTTGTTAATAATTTCCAGCGCGCACAAGAGGCTATTCAGAACGCTGGAAAAACCGCAGCTCAAAGTGCCACTCAAACGGTACGCAAGCGTCTGTAGTCCAAAGGTTAAAGGCATTGCCAACTCCTGAATTGACTACTATTTGCTGCCCTTTGAGGCTTACTGAAACTATTTATTGACGAAAAGTAACTACAAACATGGTAGTTGTTAAAAATTTTAATTTGACTGAAATTTGAACTGGTGTTTGCGAAATCTTTCAATTTTTTTATCATCTTTATTTCAGATACAAGAGTACAATAAAAACAGTCCTCGCGTTAAGCTCGATATTTCCATTCAAGCTCCTTTGGTACTCGTACCAATCCACAGTCAATCTGACCGCGCATTAGTCGCTAATCTTGGCAACCTAGAACTTCATAATAGTTTCAAAATCGTTCAGGGAAAAGTGGCAAGGGATATTGCTGTTACAGATTGCATGACCGTCACCTTCACATCCCTCCAACTTTCAGTGTACGTCAGTACCAGTAGTTGCTGGGTTATTTTTGCTGATATTTTTTTGAATTCGTAGACTTGTGGTGGTCTTAAGTTGTGATAATGAGTATCTTCTTTCTGTATAGTGCTGTAATATCGACTGACCAGACAATTATCGCTCAAAGATTGATCTTAAAACCCATCAGTCTGGAGTTGTCGCTCATCCGAAGTTTATCTTCGTGGTATCACGATATTCCCGATATTGACGTCAGCGGCAAACTTGGCGCTGTTAATGTAAGTTGAAACTGTGTAGTCGTACTCCTCTAGATTTGATTTGAGCGCCTTCAAATGTTCTACTAAAAAGCAAAATATAATCTATCCTGTCACGTTGTATGGTTGTTCTGTAGACAGTATTATTTTTGGTCAATTTTAGGTTGAAATTGGCACAGATGACTTAAAGACAGCCCTTGCAATCACATCGCAAAATTTAACAGAACAAGCGAGCGTAGACAGTGGTTAGTTTTTATGCAAACTTTTGTAACTATGTGTCATATTTCATAACTTCAGTATAATATTAACCTTGGGAATGCCAGTTGTAAAAAAACAGTATAAAGTCTTTGAATCTGCGAAAGTTTATTTTCACGATGAAATATGATCTGCAAGAATTCTTTTCTAGGAGTTGAAGATGAAATTTTCAGTTCAGAATCGTCTTTGGCCGTTTTGGAAAGTGCAGGTTTGAAATCCGTAGACTCTAAATGTTTGAAGTGTTAACTTTGATAAATTTTTGAAGCAAATTTTTGTGATTTTAGGTGAAGAAATCATTGCACCTGTTGTCGAGGAAGAAAAAGCTTGGGTGGCGCTTAAGTTTAAATTTGGCATCGAAACTGTCACGGCGAGAATTTACAAGAACATCGAAGAACTGGTTAGTATAGAGTAATTGGTAAATTCAGCCCCAGAAGAAAATATATTACAATTGTTTTTTAATGACTCAAATATTATTAATATATACAATCCCTGTCTTTGATATAGACACTTTAAATCAATGAAAACGAACTTTTTGTCTAAAAAGATATATTGCAATTCTTCTGTCAGAGACTCGAGTATCACAATTATGTACAATCCCTGACCTTGGTAGGGACACTAGAAACTCATATTTTCTCTTCAGGATGTGAATGACAGTTCCACGTGGGATCATTCGCCAGAGAATTGTTTAAGTCGTTTTTCACTGAATCACTTCAACGTATCTGGCTCAATGCTTGCTAATGGCGCGATGGATGCCTCGGTTGTTTTAAATTCAATTTCATTGGTTGATGAGAGACCTGCTCTGGAAAAAGGAATTACAACGTAAGTTGATCGTGTGTTTTGCTTATATATGCTTGGTAATCAATGAAAACATGGTCTGACTACTGAGCAAACTTGAAGCATCTAATGAGCTGTGATATATTTTCAGATGTCTTTGCTGCGCATAATTCTTTTGCATATCTGCCTATTTATATTTCATCTACGAAGACATTGTCTTCACCGGGCACAAGTTTGCTTGAACATGAGCAAAAAAGGCAAAACAAAGACTTGGTGTAGTTTCCACGCCATTTCTTAGCTAACTATGTCTTCATCGTGCACGAGTGTGCATAAACATTAACGAAAAGGTAGAACAAAGACTCAGATCAAATTTCCAAACCATATCTTAGATGACTTTGTCTTCAAAGAGTACAAGTTTGCATAAACATGAAGTAAATTATTATAGAACAAAGACTTCGGTCAATCGATTCGATTCTAAACTACTTTTTAACCAAAATTTTTTTTTCTTTTTAGTATGATAGAGAGGCGAAGCGACGAGAAAACTCCACAGCGAGATGATGGAACATCAGACATGATCAACCTACAATATAAGCAAACAAAACAATTGGATAAAACAGGTACAATCTATTAAGTCTCAGTCCACTAGGTTATTGTTAGAAAACTTCTGCAACTCATCGCACAAATTAATTCTAGCACCCCTTGGCTCGTTTTACAATTGCCCATCGCTTGCACATCAGCAAATCTACTTGTTGCATCGTTCTCATTGGGCAATTCCAGCTATCGTTCTAATTTTGATCTGGACAAGAAGAGCGAAATCCATGTTCAAAACTGTGCGCTCCGACTGCGAGAGCAAAGCGCCCGTGGTGGAAAATGGCTTTTAAGCTGGGGTGATGCATGTCGTTCCTGTGTAGATCTACATGTAGTCTATAGGTGGAATTCCCCAATGATCACTCCAGTGAGATTTTGAGGTCAACTTATCTGTTGTTATTTTTAGTCGCTGCCGTCATAAAGGGCACTTCAGTTATCGTGAATGTCAAATTCCTAAGAGCTGTTGCGAAGGTCTTCACCGATGCTCTGGAAGAGGCACCTGAGCAGGACTCTGATACCAACGTCCTCGCCGAGGCAAGAATGGTATCTACTGATCTTGCCAGTTCATCAACTGCGCCGCCGACTGCAGCTAACCAAAGCCCTCTACTTCATGTAACACTCACTGTAGAGGAACCCGAGATCTTTTTGCTAGCTGATGCAAAACAAAAGAATACTAATGCTCTGATTGTAAAGGTGAGACTGTAAGAAGTATTATATACAAAGTGACCGAAGTTGGTTCCTATCGAGCGTTTTGTTTTAGAATACTTTGGGTGTGATTTTGAAAATCCGAGATGAGCAAATCTGGTTTAAAACCGCGATTGAAAATCTTCACATTGTGACTGCAGCATTCGAGAAAAGTCGACGTGAGATTTCACAAGCTGATGTAAGATTCTACTGATTATTCAGTATTTTGCTCTATATTCGTTTGGTTAAACCATAGTTTTTTATTGTTAGGTTCTCAGAGTGAAACAAATCGATCTTTACATGTCATCAATGATTGGTGGACGACCTCATATTGATCTTAAAACTAGTGTTGTTTACTTAAACGTCTCACCCGCTTTTGTTGGCATAGCATCAGCTGTGGCTACCTCACTGGCTCCTCCCAAGGTATTATACGGCTGGTAGTGAAGAAAATAGTAAATATGTACAATCCCTGACCTTTAGGTCAATGACGATGAAGTTTTTGCGTAGAAAGATGTATAACAATTCTTCTTTAAATGACTCCAATACTATAGACATGTACAATCCCTGACCTTGAAATAGATCTTTTAAATACTTTTAATTTTTAGAGTGAAGATAGCGAGGGAAATGGTGGGGATGTCCCCGATTTGTTCAAGGCAGTTGACATTGTTGATTCTAAGAGATGGTATCTCAAGAAAGGTGTGTAGTGTGCATTACCCAGATATCTTTTAAGATCAGCGCATTCCATTTAATGTTTGCTTGATCAGTTTTGCACAAAGAGTATTCGCATTTTTTTCAGTTGCTCGTGGCCAGCTTGTTCCTGGTAGCAGGATCTTCGCACGTGCTCCAGATCTCAAGAGCTATGCCCCAGGCCTAATTACCAAAATTGATCAAAAAATCACCGCCATTTTGGATGACGAATCAACTTGGTCATGTGACATGAATGACGTCAGAGCAATAGTCTTGGACGAAACTCCGCTGAACAAAGAAATCGCAGTCGGCACTGAAGTCATAGCTCTGATCAAAGAAGGGGAACCTATGCGAGCAGGCGTGGTTGCTAAAGTTACTGAGGGTTCTGACACAGGCAGCCATAATATTTTTGTGAGGTTTTCCCAAGATTTAGAAGATGTCAGGCCTCTGGAGTACATCAGATTGTTGAGAAGTGTTAAGAATGGAGGTGAGTTCAGTCTTCCTCAGACGAACAAGTTTTCCTTGACAAGTTTCTTGACGAGTTCACTTGCTCTTGTGTACTATGAACAAGTGTCGCTTAGCAACAGAACATGGAATGGTATTTCTTGAATTATTTTAGTTTCGCATCACTCTAAACCTGTTGTATCAAGCGCAGTTTGGGCTCGCTTACCTGACAACGAACACTACAGTCAAGGTTTTATCGCGAAGAAAGATTGGCGTTACCAAGTCAAGTTTGCAAATGGAACTCACATGTATCATTTTGTAAACGACCCTCTTGCTGTGGTCGTCGATCATGTTCCATGTGCTGAGCACGTGACCGTAGGTTGTGACGTCATCGCCTCGATTCCAACCAAACCTTTGATGTATCCAGGTCGGATCAAAAGAATATCAGCCAGCGGATATGAGGTTCAATTTGGTAATGGCGCTTTACATGAAGTATCTATCTATGATTTGAAATTGATGAAAGTTCCAAAGAAAGAAGGTAGGAATGAAAATTTTGTTTTAAAATGTGAAAGTCATTTTGAAAATATAAACCAGTATATAAGCTCACTTTTCACTGTATTTCGAGTGCCGACTTTTGAGAAAGATCATAACTCTATCTTTAGCACTGTTACAATCATATGAAAAGCATGCTTATCAACTTATCCGATTACGACAACCAAGTTCAAAAGATTTGACTCCAGTTATTTTACAGGTCATCGTCTAACTGTAAGAACTCTACTTTGGATCAAGTACTCTGATAACTTTTACTACCGAGGTTATGTCGATGGTATTGACAACAAAATTTATGTGAGATTCTATGAACATGATGAGAGGTGCTCTTTCGCTTTGAACGACCGCGCGGGACTGGTGTGGGATTTGACGCCACAAGAAGTTATGGTATGATGAAGTAATGTTCAGTGACATAATTTTAATATCTTACGACCTTTTTTGGTAATTTTGACGTGGTTTTAGTGATGTAGTGATTTCATTTTGATGATGTGGTGATCTAATTTTGATGCTATAGTGACGTCATGTTGTTTAGTTAACATTTGGTACAAAATATATGATTTGTTTTTGTTTAGATCGGAGAGCGAGTTTTGGTGCTCAAGAAGACTTATGGGGTCGAAGGCGTGGTTACAAATGTGGAATCTCAAGAGTCCGATCCTATCTTTTTGATCGAGGTTACTGGGAACGAAATGCGTGTTCCAGTCAAGGATATTCGTCGCTTTGAGAAAACCGCTGGTACTAAAGGTTCGAGAATCGTACTTATCTCAGAAGTTTATACCTTTATAAGAGCAAACAAGTCAAACTTATTCTCATTTATTTATATGTTTTTTACTACATACATTTACTGACCCTTACGATATTTTGTCTTTCCAAAGGTGCAACACATGATCATGGTGGGAATGAATTGGAAAATCTTTCAGATGATCGTGAAGAGCAGGTATAATTTACTTGAAGTTTTCACCCGACAATGAATAAAAGAACGTAGCTTAATGTAGCGATTATACTTCGTTTAGCTGTTGATGAATGTCGCTGGTTTCGTGTTCAACATTGAAGCGGAAAAAGGCGAAAATTTGATCAGCTTGTTGAATATGCGCGGAAGGCTTGGCGCCGAGGTTAACAATTGGCAAGACAAGGTGAACATGTTATTTGGTATTAGATGAAGAAATCTTTGTATTCATGTCAGGGGTGAACGGAACATGCTAACAAGATTTTTTGTAACTTTTGTAACTCTGATCAGTTGAACGGCAAAGCAGATTTGCAGTTGGAGGCGAATTACTTCAATGAAGCATTATCGGAGTGGGAACCTTTGATTGAAAAACTGGAAACACAAGATAATTTCAGACCTTGGGAACTTTCTGTTGGGGTAATTATTATTATGTGAGGTCATGGGAGTAATTTGGAAACTAATTGTACAAAGTCTTCATCTTATCTTTTTGTTCATGTTTATATCAACTTGTGCACAGTGAATACATACATAAACATTAAAGACATGGTTTGGAGATTTGACCAAAGTCTTCGTTCTGTCTTTTTGTTATGTAAACATGTGCGCGGTGAAGACATAGTCATTGGAACTATGGTTTGGAAAGTTGACCAAAGTCTTTACACAAATAGTTATTGGAGATATTAATTTTTAACAACTACTGCAAAGTATTCTTTGTAACTATAGTTTAAGACGAATCAAGATGGTTCAGGTGTAATGGATGATGCTGCTGGATCTCAAATGATTGTGTCAGTAGAATCCACTGATGTCCTTCAATTGACTGTGACTAAGACTGGCATAGAAGTATTTACTGAACTACGAAAGGTACAATTCATAATGCTATTGAGTGTTGGCTTTGATTTAGCATTAAATAATATGCCGGAAATCATAACTTTCATTTGGATTTTTCATTTCTAGTCATTTAATGAAGCCGTCACGGAAAGTGTTGGTGGTTCAGCACTAGCTCTTGAGCACGCTGCACCTTACGAGATCAAAAATGAAGTGAGATTAATGATTAAATTTCTGGATTTATCAACTATTATCGTTGTCTTTGTTGGTGTTGTCGTTCTTCATGTTAGTTTTCTCATTGCTGCTGTTTGTCAATAGATTATTGTTCTCCTTCTGTAGCTCGGTACGGATGTTTACATTCGTCCTGGAAGTGCATTCAAGGTAACTTATTGAGGCAACTATTTATTCATAATATTACTCCATATATAGCTTTTTAAACTCAAGCTATTCTTTTTAGTAAGATTCAGTGTTAACCATTTCCATTTAGTCACAATTAAGAAGAAAACAAAGTACTTGATCATATCATATTAGTCATCCCTGTCACGGCTGTTCTTGACTAATTTACATTGCAATGAATAGGGTCGTTACGACGTCTACATTCAACCTAACGCCAGTTTCAAACGTCGAATTTCGCATGGGTCGAATGCTTTTAATACCAAAGCTAATCTGCACAACTGCTTCACTATATGCATTGCCTTGAATCCGTTCGACTCATGCAAAATTTGACGTTTGAAACTGGCCGAAGCTATTTTTCTTTACAGCAATTGTGGTATTAAATTTTTCCAAACTGCTTATCGCAGCCCACCCTGTCAACTTTCCCTGTAGGAAGAAACCGGAGTAGCTGAAGAAAACCTATGACTTTTTGGCGGACTAGTTGAAAAACTGTTTCAACAAGAGAAAAGTTAGTTCGCGCTGAGAATCCATTTCACAACGTCATTGGTGAAAGGCGCTTGTCCTAGCGACTGCGCCAATCGAACTAGAAGCTCATTTTTCACATGAAATCAAATTACGTGACAGCATTTAAATCCTGTCATTTCATTTTTCGTGTTCACTCCTCTTGTTCCTTCGTGTTTCATCCAGGCTCCTGATAGTATGAAAAACGATGTCGCACTTGTGCGCTCTGGAGAATCCTTGAGGTTACATTTTGCTATGCAGACGCGATTAAAAAGCACAAGCAGTGACGTAGAATCCATTAAGATTGCTGTACAGGTTAATTTTTGTTTTGTATTCTGGGGGTTTTCGGATGTAGTTTAAATTGAGGCTCTGTGATGCTTTACATTATTATGCTACTGTTAGGTTGAAGGATATCATGAAATTAAAGATATTTCTGTGAAGCGAGCCAGCTGTGCATTTTTTAATCTTGTCCCAAAGAAGGTAACAGACACTGATATAGTACAAATTTTCACAACTGCTCCTGTTCGCGTCTCCAAAATAATCCAAATCTTCTGTGTATCACTAACAACTGTAGCTTCAATTTTGTCACTACACACTGCCATTTATGACGGTGTGTTGTCCATTTCACAAACTAGCTTCACAAGCAAGGTTTTCGCGCAATAGTTGTCCAAGTAACCTCACCAGATGGACGAAAATTGGTTGTCCTACGATCGCCGTTTAGAGTAAGTTACATTTTACATTCACTGAAAGCGTGAGCTTTGATTTTTCTGTCGTAGATCGGTGCAGCAGTTTTTGCATAAAAGATATATTCGTTTTGAAATGACTCTAATGTTATAAATATTTACAATCCCTAGTCTTGGTATAGACACGTTCTTGTGTACATATTAATTTATATTTTTATTGCTCAGATGAAAAATCATTGCCCTGTTCCACTCGAGATATTTGTTCAAAATGAAGAGCTTCACTTAATGGGCACATTAAATGAAGATGAATGTCTCAACATACCGCTGACCATGGCAAACGATGATCTGGGGTATTTTATCAAGCCAGGAGGCTTCTCGTGAGTGAAGCAACTTTTTCTATTAAATAGCCTTATCACTTCGAAACTGTTGTACCTAGAGATCCAGTAAGAGTCATCTCTTACTGATTCGGTGTTACTACAGGAAGAAACATGATCTAAACTATACTAGTACGGGATAGTTCTATCAGCTCTTAAGTGTTCTTCCTAGAGATTCAGTAGGAGTCATCTCTCACTGATTCAGTGTTACTACAGGAGGAAACCTACGCTAAACTAACCATATTTAAACTGAATAGTTCTATCAATTTCAAACTGACCCTTCTTGAGTTGCACTAAGAGTCATCTTCTATTGATCCTGTATTCCTGTCGGGGAAAACCTCAGCTACACTGTACTAACATATACAAACAATGCGTTACATGGTTTGTAATGTTTTTTATATAGGTATGACAAAAGTGTCGAAGAAATTCGTCTCAGTCAAATTGTCAAAAATGGTCAGAAAACTCACGCATGCGCAGCTCCTTGGCCGGACGCTGATCCATTTTATGTGCAGGTTAGGATCTCAAAATTATCTTTGTTTTATT
Source organism: Phenganax stokvisi (assembly GCA_025400075.2). Lineage (NCBI taxonomy): Eukaryota > Metazoa > Cnidaria > Anthozoa > Malacalcyonacea > Clavulariidae > Phenganax > Phenganax stokvisi. Next base: position 16,321 of record JAODVQ020520040.1, read on the forward strand.
GCGACATTTTTGAAAATCTTTAGTTATGCCCCAAATCGTTCCAAGCTTGTTCCCGACACGATCAATCGATGTATTTGTCCAAAAAGCCGTTTTCAGGTCAAAAAATTGTGATTCAAAAATTTGAAAATTTTACGTCAGGTAGCTACCCCATTATCTTTTCACGAAGATTTTCAAACTTTTCTCTTTGTCTCACAAACTGTCCTAAGTTTCTGAGGGTGCCTGTCGTTTAATTAAACCATATATATTATTATGTTCGTTTTAAATCCGTTTTTTTCTGTTTTCAAGGTGAAATGTCGGAGTGAACGATACACAAGTGAAACTGGTTCCAGAGCGAATCAACCCTGTTATATTTTACATTTCTATCCTCCTGTGGTATTGATGAATTATCTGCCTTTTCCGATACAATTCAGCCAAGACGTAAGCAGTTTTTCTGTTGTATTTTGCATCTTTTTGGGCAATTAAGGTGATTTCAGCAGAGTACACTTGTTATTTCTTCACCCTCGCTGAGTTTTAATATACATTGTCTGATGCAGTTGATAGTTGCCAATTTGCAGGAAATGATATTAAGTCGTTTCATTATACGTTTAGTAGTCTTGTATGTGGTGAAACTCCCCTAAACAAGTGAGTTTATCTGTTATGTTTAGGGTCGTGAAACATTTGTAACTTTGGAGGGTGGAACTAAACTGCCAATGTACACAGTTGACTTCAACAATAGACCTTCTCTCAACATCAAGGTATACACATGAATCTTCAAGATTGGTTTTGCTAAGGGCTTTGTTCAAAAGCTGTCACTGAGGAAAACTTCTTCGGTGTACAAACGAGCAAGTGAACTCATCAAGAAACTTGTCAAGGAAAACTTGTTTGTTGTACACACGAGCAAGTCATATTGTCAAGAAACTTGTCAAGGAAATTTGTTCGTTGTGCACACAAGCAAGTGAACTCGTCAAGAAACTTGTCAGGGAAAACCTGTTTGTTGTGCACACGAGCATGTGAACTCGTCGTGTTTGTTTGGGTCTATAAATAACGTAACATACGCGCTTGGGTGTTTTAATCACTGATTACCTTGCTGATTCTTGTAGCTTGAATCTTATCTTGGTGAAACTTACACTGGCCATATTAGACTACGAAGTGATCTGGCGCAATTGTCTGTTGTTTATCTCGTATCAGGCTCTAAGCAGTTGGTAAGTCGGACTGTTTTTAAAGGGGAACTCCACTCCAAAAGCAAATTGGGCTTAAATAAAAGATAAGACCTTGAATAGATTATCTGTGAAGTATTTCAGTCTGAATGGAAATCATAAGAAAAAATGCTTCGTCAAAGTTTGAGGTTTTCGCTAATTTCGTCGTCATATTGCCCTTTGTCTGGCAGACGCATAAGCGGTCAGCACACCAAATCTGTGACGTCATTGAGTGCTTCGAAACAAGATCCTCCTTCGCGGTATATTGAAATTTACATGTTCTGGTGCGCTATAAAGAATAAAATTGTGTTAAATAAATTTGTTTTAGTAAAATGTCTCATTATTTTGTTCTTTGTGCACCAAATGGTTCGTTTATCTATAAGCCCAACTTGTTTTTGCACAGTAACAATAGTGTATAAAGAAGTATTTGTAACAACTTTGCATTTACATGAAGGTTGTTGGTGTGTACGTGAAGAAAGGTGGTTCCCTTGAGATCACATTTTACTCGACTTATTGGCTCATCAATCACACCGGACTACCACTGGAATACAATGTAATGTAGGACATTTCATTCGAATTTAATTGGCTTATTCATTTGTATATTCACGAATGTGTTTATTACGTGTTTTTGAAGGCTTCTGATTCAGATGCAATCATTGAACATCCTGCAAATGAGAATGATGTCGCCATATTCGCTTTCACTTCAAAACCTGATATGTTCAGCAAAAACACGGTGAGCACTGAGTGTAGGTGTTTCTCGTGTTACGTCATCGCCGCCATGTTGGATGAATTTGACGAAGGATTTTGCCAGTTTGCAATTCAAATTTCGTCCAACATGGCGAAAATCTCATTGTCCTTTTAGTATCGTAGGAATGGTAGCACACCACCTGTACAAAATTGATTTTGAATGCAAGCGTAACACACTGCTGCTTTATATAATGCGAAGCCATAACTATCCAATGGTAGTTTTAGTTTGAATCTTTCGGCCAAGCAAGTTGTTGAGAATTTAGTTAGCAGAAATGCAAGAGATTTTTGTATGGTTAATACATGTGTCACTGTACAATCACAGCTCGTTATTGGAGATTTCATGACTGTCAGGGGCCGGTTGTATAAAACTTTTAAATCACAATTTTAACTACGATTTTGTAGTTAAAAAGTAGTTAAATCTTGAATAGGCGATTCTGATTGGTTGACATTCTTACTTAACTATAGTTAATTTTAACCACGTTTTTATACAACCGGCCCCAGGTCTTCAAAGCATGTCTTTGTTGCTAACAGTTGAAACAGATATAGTTACACACTTTCCTTTTTGTAATAACGTGCTTAATGCAGTATAGACTCCAAAACTAGCTACAGTTGGTGACGTCATTCTATCTATATCGTCTACATGTCACTTGATAGTTCTGCATTTGCAACAGATATTTTGAGAACGTTATTGAACTAGACAACGAATTAATAGTTAATACTGAACGACGCAAGCAATTACAAGAACGAAGGCGTGCAAATGTTTCCGTTTTGACAGCACAATATGGTGTAAGAACTTCCAATTGTTGCTGTTTTTAGCTTCGACTTCGTGCAACTGGTTCAGAATGGTCGGACAAGTTTTCTTTAGATACAGCCGGAAGTGGAGGCTCATTGAAGTGTAAGAAAAAAGATGGATACGAGTTGGGGGTGAGTAATATGATCTACAGCGCTGGACTTTGCGGTCCTTTAATTGCTGTACAATACAGGGCGTTTTCATGAAATAAAGCTAGTTTCTAATCTGGAAAATTTTTCGAAAAATCGGAACGATAGTTTGATTTCTTGATCCGAAATTATAATTTTACACCAGAAAAACGTTCCTGCCCGTTTCATTCCCGGGGATAATTTTTCTGAGTGGAAATATATTGTTGAAATGTTTTCAAATTTTTTAGATTGGTTCAGAAATTCGACTTTCATACTTCAGTTTGACAAAAATAGTCGTCTTCACACCATTGAACGTACTAGTCAATCAGACTAAGGTTAGAAAATTGTATTTTTCTGTCTCTCTCCTTATAAAAGAGTGAACGAAGTAGAGATAACATACCTAATTGCCTTCAACTCATGTAGGTTATATTTTTACTTTATCATTAGCACTCGATATCGTTGCGCGAAGCTCAAGGAGTTTGGTATACTGTCAAATCAAAGGAGGTATTATTATCTAATTTTATACCTTAAATTCAAACTGTACAATCAGAAAGCTGTGTTTGCACCACGTGACCGGTCGATTTTTGGCGGTGTTGCATCTCAGTCCCCTATTTCTGAGCTTGGGTTGGGATATTGAATTTATCTCACGCGACTTCTCGCGAGGACTACACGCACCCACTCAAAACATTGAAAATTGACGGGAGCTGATAGTTGTTTCGTTTGCGGTTCAAAGTTTTGGTATAGTCTATCATTTATAGACCCTCCGCTTGGGGAGATTCGGCGAAAATTGCCCCGAATCCCCCTCGCTCCGGGTCTATAAGTGATAATTCTTTCTTTATTGAAATGCCTATGTGAAGGTCAGGGATTGTTCGTATTTGTGATATTTGAATCATTTTAGAGAACCATTGTGATGTATCACGTTATCCAAAAACTTAATCTTTATTGAATTAAATAGTGTCAAAAAATGTAGAAAAATACCAAGTGACGATTTTTTTATTCGATAGACAATTCCATTCTGGCCAAATTCAACTCCTGCTAAGAATATGAGGATAAAGATTGACGACTCGCCCGTTGAATCAATTCCGTTCGATTTCCAATCTAATGTCAATCTACTGCTACGTCTTGATAATAAGGTATGTGTATAGACTTTGTCAAGTTTCTTGACAATTTCACTTGCTCGTGTGTACAACGAAACATTTTTCCTTGACAATTCTCTGGACGAGTTTGCTTGCTTGTGTACACAACGAACGACATTTTTTGAAACGTTTCTTGACAACTTTAACTCAGTAAAATTTTTAACTATTCTTGTGATATTTTCGTCAAGGTCGGCGGAGTGTGTGTGACGATGTTCAGTAAAGATGCAGCAACTGTGATGACGTTCACACCATATTTTGAAGGCTCTGCCCCGCTTCGAATTGACAACGATTCTTCGCTTGAAGTATGCTATCGCCAAGTGTAAGTTGCATTAGAGAAACCTTTGCTTTATGTCAGATGTATAGAAACTCAAGTAAGCCTCGCAGTGACGAGGAATTGTTTACAAGGTTTCTTTAAAAACTTTTCAATTTGACAGCGATGGATTGAAACGTTTCATGTTTAAATATTATTCTTCAGCAATTCTGACATGGTTCATGTCCTACCAGCCAAAAAAACTACAGTATTTACTTGGGATAATTTGCAAGGCACACGAGAGGTCGAATGGTTCGTTCGTGGACACGAGAAATTGTCTGCAAAAAGCAAATTGGAAAAGGTAAACTAAGTTTGCTCTTTGGCGTAGGGTATAAAAGATTTTATACTTGACAAAACTTGTGTCACACAAAGCCATATTACGACAGCAGAAGATGGTCAACTTTCAGTTAGGAAAAATATGTTGTCGATGTATTCAGTGGACGTGTATATAGGTAGTTTTCTATGTGATGAAAAACACAGAAACACGTGGGAATAAGTTTGATTCGTTTGCTTATAAGAGTATAAACTTCTTCTTATAAGAGTATAAACTTCTGAATTTGACCACCATTTTCTGCCCTTACTAAAACCCAGTTACACATGCTGTTGGTCTCTTGTATACGATGAAAGACATATAAACAAGCGCGAATAAGTTTGATTCGCTTGTTCTTAAGAGTATAAACTCTAACTTTGACCACCTTTCGCCGCTCTGTGTGTGGCTTACTGAACTGCAATATTGCAAACTTCATTCCTGGAGTAAATAGTGATATTTTATGTTTAGAATAACATGGGGACTCTTGGCGAAGAAAATGAATCACTCTGTCATTGGGCAACTTTTCTGGATGGTCTTCAACGTGTTTTATTCTTCACTGAGAGCTACACAATGGCTTTTAGGGCACAGCAGGTACATTAATACATCAATTCACTTGCTCGGGTGTACAATGAACTACTTTTTTTTTAAAGCTACCAGTTAGATGCATGTTGATTAATAAAAACTTATTCGGTAGTGAAAAGTTTTGGTTCTTATTAAAGGAAAACTCGCTCGCCTGTGAGTGGCTAATCTTTGTGTATAATTTGTTATAGGACCAATTGGAAGTGCCACTTCAGGAAGTAAGCTTATCTTTAAGAGGAGTTGGCTTATCGCTTGTTAACAATATGAAAAGCGTCGAGTTGGCTTATTTGAGTATAACACCGTAAGTTTCAACGTAGACAGTCCTAAGCTATTTGTCAGCTCGCAACTTACTCTGGTGTGCTTTTGAGCCAGGAAGACTTATTCGTTTGTGCACATGAGCCAGTGAACTCGTCAAAAAACTTGGCAAGAAACATCTGTTCGTCATACTCACAAACAAATGAACTCGCTTAGAAATTTGTCGAGGAATATATGTTTGTGATTCACACGAGCAATTGATCACGTCAAGAAACTTTTGGATGAAAAGTTTTCAAAAAAGTTCACCGTTTAAATTATCTGTTTATTTATTTTCAAGGAGCAATGTTTTGTGGGAAGAACAAAAGAAAAAACGTCGATGGAAGACAATGGCAACGAAAACAAGCAATGCTATCGAAACTGCTTATAGCAAACGACAGGAGGAACTTGAGCGAGGAGAGAGGACTGAGAATAGACGGGTTGTCGCTAATATGACTGTAAGAATGTGTTTTTTAAATTATTGCACCTACCGTATTTACTCGATTGAGCGCCGGGGTGCTCTTTAAATTTTCATTGTTTAAGATGCAGCGCTCTTTAAAATATTTGGTTTTTGCGTTGATCGTTTGTTATTTTCAACACTGAGATGAATGAAAGCAACGAAACACAGCTGGACGTTGCGAACAAGAAGACGCTTGTCGGTAATGTTCGGATAGAATTGTCGCGCTTGATGACGATATTTCTAAAAGCAAACATAGAAAACAAGCTCTTCGTATTTTGTGAAAATTATTGCGCCGCTCTTTAAATATTTTTGCTCTCAAATACGGTGCTTATTCGGAGGCAGCGCTTAATCGAGGGCGTCGCTCAAACGAGTAAATACGGTATACCATATTTTGTAATATTTGAATCATTTGGCGGAGGAGTATGATATATCTTCTCATGAAAAACCTTCGTCGCCATTGATTTAAAATATCCTTAACGAGGTCAGGGATTGTTCGTATTTATAACGTTGTTGATTTCCAGGTTGACTTTGAGACGATGGAAATTATCGAGCCTAACCGTCGTAATATTCGAAGGACCTTTCATCCGGGAATTTGGGTCCAATTCAACCAATCAGCTCACGAGATTCAACTTCACTCCAAGATCAACGATATTCAGGTTGGATTTTCTTTCACTTTTTTGTTTTAAAATTTCTATTTTTGATCAAAATCGATTTCGTTCATTTAGATTGATAGTCAAGTTCCTGGTTCAACTTTCCAGACATTGTTTCACTCCATCCCTCCTCCTAAAACAGTGGCAGAAAGTAATGGTAGGACATAACTATGTTCATCTTCATATTAGGACAGAACGTTTTAAAAATTCTTTAATAAACCGATGCCTGTTTAAATTTGTATAGTATATATATGTGTAACAACTAATATGCATGAATGTTTTATATAAAGCTTCTTAATATGGATATAATAGTATTGATAGTTATTCTTGCATGCTTTGTTCTTATTAAATTAACTAGATTATTATACAATTGAAATACAATCTTAGCGAATATCTTTAAATTTTAGTTCTCTTTATAACATTATCTTGTAAACCCAGACGGATGTTTTCTTGAGTATTGAATAAAAAGACTTTTATTTTTATTATTATTATTATTATTATTATTACAGTAGATCTTCGTTCTATCAATAGTGATTTCCGTCTTGTTTGGTTTCTCAAGTACTTTTTTTTGTTTCTAGCTCCCAAACCTGTTATTGAAGCGAGTGTAATCACTAGAAAAGAAGAAAATGCAATAGTTAGTCGAATCAAGTAAGTTTTTGTCTCCTTTTTTACTAAAGTTTCCTCGACCTTAATAGCCTTTATTTACCATCTTTGGTGGGAAAAATACGATGGTATTATAAAAGGTATGGTTTCCGTTCTCTATACTGCAAAAAATACTAGTATTTGCATGCGTAAAATAGCTAAATGTAACGTGAATGACATAGAATTTTAACGTGATGGCATAGAATGTAACGTGATGACATAGAATTTTTGAGACGAGAAATTGTAGGTATGTCTTATATAAAAGTCACATAGCTCCGAATAAAAGATTGTTTGTATCTTTATAAGATTATGATTTCGATTCACTGGTGAAATTGTCAGTAATCATTTGCTAAAGATGCCCAGTCTCCTGAATTGACATAAATTATTTTTGAGTTGGCCTGTTGTGCCTCTGTGCGAAAGATTCAAGTGAATCTAATCACCAACGCTAATGTGCTAACATGCTATATAGCTAGCAGGCACTGGAATCGCAAAGATTTGTTTTCGTTATCATTGAGCGAAATGGTTGGCAAGGTAGTGTTTGATTAACAGTACGTTGTATTTCTTTTGCAGATATTTCAAAGTACTTGTTCAAGAACTTGATGTAAAGATGGATAAACTATGGCTTCTAGAGCTTGTCGCTTTGATTGGAAATGAGAATCAAGATTTAGATGTGAGAAAGGCTTGTTTGGCTCTATTTTAAATGTCTTTATTTTATAGCTAGATTATAACTTTGGTTTGTGATTGGTCTTCTTGGATTGTTTTCACTGTAGGAATCAAATTATGAAGAAGACAAGAAAGTAATAACGACATCACTACAGTCGTTAAATGTGAGTACTTCATTTAAGGTATCATGATGCGAATCGTTGGGTTTAGAGTCAGATGGCAAGCTATATTTTGTTTCTTTGTTATGACAGGCTGCTGTAACGGACGTACGGAATTACTACGATTACTTCCACCTTTCCCCAGTCAAAGTAAGTTCTGCTCACCCACAA
>JAODVQ020520253.1:0-24515 GCA_025400075.2 Phenganax stokvisi
GCATGAAGCTGCGCTTCATAAACGCTTGCCTCCACCCCTGTAGGCTTCGGGCTCGGCATCCCTGCCTCGCACGCCCGCTGCACTTCTTGCAACGCGACAGCGACTCACATTATCTTTCGGGGACATTGCGAGTTGGCGGATATGGTTCTCGTGGGTGATCGGAGCGGGAGGCTTCAGAACATGAACGAAAACAGATGCTCAATTGCGGCAAGCTGGCTTGCGGTAGCAGTGCTAACCGCCGCCTTGCCGGCGTCCGCGCAGTTGACTGGTCTGGAACAGGGCGAATGGCGCTATCTGGGCGGCGACGCCGGGCACACGCGCTCTTCGCCCCATCTGACGCAGATCAACGCCGAGAACTTTTCCGAGCTTGAAGTCGCGTGGTCCTGGCGCGGCGATAATTTCGGACCGCGGGTCGAATACACCTCTCGCTCGACACCGGTTTATGCCGATGGGGTGCTGTACACCGTGGTCGGCCAGCGCCGGCAGGTCGTGGCCATCGACGCCGCCACCGGCGAGACGTTGTGGACTTTCCGCGAACCGGAAACCATGCGCTATCTGCGTTCGCCGCGCACCGACTTCGGCAAGGGCGTCGCCTGGGCCGAACTCGACGGCCGCGGCGTGATTCTCTACACCTCCCCCGCGTTCTTTCTCTGGGCGCTTGACGCGAGGACCGGCCTCCCGCTGGAAGACTGGGGCGCGCCGACCGGCATTCCGGCATTCTCCGAAACCGGCGTCGTCGACCTGATTCCGCCGCTGGTGGACGATTGGCAGCGCTGGATCGACTGGCAGTTCGAGGGCGGCGTCTACGACCCCGACCACGGCATTCCACGCGAACTCGGCATGGTTACCGCTTCGTCGCCGCCTATCGTCGTCAACGGCGTGGCCGTCGTGCTCGTGGGGCACGAACCGAGCTACGACCAGACGCGCATCGAGAACGTGCCCGGCGACATCATGGGCTATGACCTGCGTACCGGCGAAAGGCTATGGAAGTTCCATGTCATTCCGCGACCCGGCGAATACGGCCATGAGACCTGGGAAAACGACGCCTGGCAATGGTCCGGCGACATGTCGTCCTGGGCGCCCGCGTCCGCCGATCCGGAACTCGGCCTGGTCTACATCGTCACCAATGCTTCCACCGTGCAGTCCTATACCGGCCACCGGCCGGGCGATAACCTGTTCGGCGGCAGCGTACTCGCGCTCGACGTCGCGACCGGCGAACGCCGCTGGCATTTCCAGATTCATCGCAGCGACCAGTGGAACTACGACATTCCGACCGCGCCGATCCTGCTCGATCTGACCGTGGACGGCGAAGAGGTGCCGGCGCTGATCCAGAACACCAAGCAGGGCCTGATCTTCGCCTTCAACCGCGCCACGGGCGAGCCGATCTGGCCGATCGAGGATCGCCCGGTGATCCAGACCCAGGTGCCGGGCAACTACACCGCCGCGACCCAACCCTATCCGACGCGGCCGGAACCGCTCGACCGGATCGTCATCGACGGCATCACCGAAGAGTTCATCATCGACTACACGTCCGAATTGCGCGAACAGGCGCGGGAAATCCTGTCCGGGTTCAATATCGGCGGACTTTACGTGCCGCCGCTGCCCTGGCCTCACGACAATCCCTTTCGCAACAACGTGGGCTGCGTCGGCGGCCTGAATATCTACCATCCGCCGGTGGCCGACCCCACGACGGGCATCATGTACGCCTCGCACCGCCGGACCTGCAGCGCGCCGCGTTTCATGGAGCCGACCAATGGCGTCGACGAGGAACGCGGCCTGCCGGGCTATTCCGAAGAAGCCTGGCGCGGGCGCGAGCGGCATACGCCGACCACAGGCACCACGGTCGCCGCCTGGGCGCCGGGCATGGGCCGGGAATTCCTGCCCAACATCCAGGGACTGCCGGTCTACAAGCCGCTGTTGATGGGCCTGGCGGCCTATGACATGAACACCGGCGAAAAACTCTGGGACATACCGGTCGGTGAGACGCCGCCGAATATCGCCGAAAATCCGCTGCTTGAAGGAGTCGAGACGCCGCAGACCGGCGGCACCGGACATTCGATCCAGATGGTCATGGGCGACCTGCTCGTGCAGACCACCGAAGACCTGCGCGGCCAAGCGGAATCAGGCCCGAACGGCCTGCCGCTATTGCATGCCAGGGACAAGCGCAGCGGCGAAATTCTGGCCAGCGTCGAAGTCCCCGTCCCCGGCCAATACGGCATGATGACCTACATGCACGACGGCGAGCAGTACCTGCTCATGCAAGCCGGCAGCGTCCGCCGCGGACTCCCCGGCCAACTCGTGGCGCTCAGGCTGCCCTGAGCCCCCGGCAAGGGTCTCAGGCGGTCAGGGATTCTTTCAGGCCGAGTTCGGCGATGCTGATTTCGCGCATGCGGAATTTCTGCACCTTGCCGGTGACGGTCATGGGAAAGTCGTCGCTGAAGCGTATGTAGCGCGGCACCTTGTAGTGGGCTATGCGGCCGCGGCAGAAGTCGCGAATTTCTTCTTCCTGCGCCCCGGCGCCATCCTTGAGTTGCACCCAGGCGATGATTTCCTCGCCGTATTTCGGGTCGGGAACGCCGGTCACCTGCACCGCCTCGACCGCTTCGTGGGTCATCAGGTATTCCTCGATTTCCCGGGGATAGACGTTCTCGCCGCCGCGCACGATCATGTCCTTGATGCGGCCGACGATATTGACGTAGCCCTCCTCGTCCATGACCGCGGTGTCGCCGGTATGCATCCAGCCGTCACGGTCGATGGCGGCCCGGGTGGCTTCCTCGTTGTTCCAGTACCCGAGCATCACCGAATAGCCGCGGGTGCATAACTCGCCCATGGCGCCGGCGGGCTGGATGGCGCCGGTCCCGGGATCGATGATCTTGACTTCGAGATGCGGATGCACGAGGCCCACGGTGCTTGAGCGCTTGTCGAGCGGCGAATCGACCCGCGTCTGGAAACTCACCGGGCTCGTCTCGGTCATGCCGTAGGCGATCTCGACTTCGGTCATGTGCATCAGTTCGTTTACCTGTTTCATCGTCTCGACCGGACAGGGCGAACCGGCCATGATGCCGGTGCGCAGGCTGCTCAGGTCGTAGTCGGCAAAGTCCGGCAGCGCGAGTTCGGCGATGAACATGGTCGGCACGCCGAAAAGCGCCGTCGCGCGCTCTTCCTGCACCGTCCGCAACACCGAAGCCGGTTCGAAGCTTTCGGCAGGATAGATGGCGCAAGCGGCATGGGTGAGACAACCGAGATTGCCCATCACCATGCCGAAGCAATGGTAAAGCGGCACCGGAATCACCAGCCGGTCGCGTTCGCTGAAATTCATGATCGCGGCGACGAAGCGGGCATTGTTGAGGATATTGTGATGCGACAGGGTCGCGCCCTTGGGAAAGCCCGTGGTGCCGCTGGTGTACTGGATGTTGACCGGATCGTCCATGTCCTGGTCCGCCTGCCGCGCCGCGAGTTCCGCTTCGCTGCAGCCGTCCGCGAGAGCCAGGAACTCCCCCCAGCCGAAGATTCCCTTCGTTTCGGATTCGGTCGTTGAAATCACCGTGCCGAGTTCGGGAAACTTTTCCGAGCGCAAGGCGCCCGGCGCGGCGCTTTCCAGTTCCGGACAGGCCTCGCGCAACATGGCGACGTAATCCGAAGTCTTGAAGCGGTTCTGGATCACCAGCCCCTTGCAGCCCGACTGTTCGAGCACGTAGGCCAGTTCGTGCACACGATAGGCGGGATTGATCGTGACGAAGATGATCCCGGCCTTGGCCGTGGCGTATTGAACCAGCGTCCATTCGACATTGTTCGGCGACCAGATGCCGACCCGGTCGCCCTTGGCGAAACCCGCGGCGATAAAGGCTCGCGCCAGTTCATTCACGCGTTCGGCGAGTTGCGAGTAAGTCAGGCGCACGTTCTGGTGCACGCTGACCAGGGCTTCGCGGTCCCCGTGTTCCGCGACGATGCGGTCGAAAAACTGCGGAATCGGCGTACCGAGCAGGGGCTGCTCGCTCGGGCCGCTGGCGTAACTGATCGATCTGCTCATCGCTTGCCCCATTTCGCCGCCAGGATCGAGCCGGTGATGTTGTGCCAGACGCTGAACAGGGCGCCGGGCAGCGCAGCGGTGGCGGAAAAGAACTGCAAGGCCAACGCCACGCCGAGGCCCGAATTCTGCATGCCCACTTCGATGGCTATGGTGCGGCTCTGCTTTCGGTCCAGTCCCAGGAGACGGCTGCACCAATAGCCTCCGCTCAGTCCCAGCAGATTGTGCAGGACGACCGCAACCGCGGCAAGCAGGCCGATCTGGGGCAGCCTGCCGGCGTTGAGCGCGACGACGATGGCGATGATAAGCAGAATCGCGGCGATCGCCAGGCTCGGCAGCATGAATTCGATGCGCCGGATCAGTCCCGGCGCGAAATGATTGCAGATTCCCCCGAGCAGCACCGGCAACAGCACCATTTGCAGGATGCTGAACAGCAGCCCCAGGGTATCGACCTCCACGGTCTGCGAAAGATAGAAGGAAACCAGCAAGGGCGTGGCGATCACGCCGAACAGCGAAGACGTCAGCGTCATGCTGATCGAAAGCGCCACATCGCCCCGCGCCAGCCAGGCGATGACATTGGACGCCGTACCGCCGGAACAGCAGCCCACGAGCACGAGCCCGGCGGTCAATTGCGGCGACAGCCGCAGCACGTCCGCGAGCGCGAACGCCGTCAGGGGCATCAGCAGGAATTGCAGCAGCACGCCGATGAACACCGGTACGGGATTGCGCGCGATGCGCGAAAGGTCCGCCCGGGTCAAGGTCAGGCCCATCATGAACATGACCAGGGCCAGCAAGGGTACGATGGCTCCTTCCAGCGCCGCGAACTGCCGGTCGGCGAAGAAGGCGACCGCTGAAAGCAGCACCGCCCAGAGCGGAAACAGGGCGTTGAATCTGCGCATGAATTGCTCGGGTTCCCGTTGGATTTCCGGCGGCGGATTATGGCATGGAAACATGCGGTCGAAGGAACGCTGCCATAGACTGAAACAGCGAGTTGGCTCGTATAAGTGTGTAATTCATGGGAGCAAGTGAATCCATGCATACGCCGGGATTGAACATTTTCGCGCTGTCGGCGGCGGGGCTGCTGCTCGCGGCATGTTCAGGCAATGCCTATCGCAACAGCGCCGACAACGAGACTTATGCCGCCATCGCCGGCAAGTCCGATCTCGTGCCCGGCATGACCGAAGAAGTCGAGGTGGACGAACAGAGAGTCGTCGATCTCGAAGCATTTCCGGTCAACTCCCTCAGTTTCGAATTCCTCGGCGATAGCGCGGAAAGCGAGATCAATTCCAGCGTATTGAGCCTGAACGACGCGCTCGACCTTGCCTTCCGCCATAGCAGGGACTATCAGACGCGCAAGGAAAGGCTGTATCTCGAAGCCCTGTCGCTGACCCTCGACCGCTATCGCTACGCACCAATCTTTTCGTTCAACAGCGGCGGCGAATATCAATGGGATATGGACGATGAGTTCGTCACCGACATGGAAAACCTGACCGGTATCAATACGCCTACCCAGCGCGCCACGGCATCTTCCTCCGAAATGTACCAGGCGGACACCAGTCTCGGCGTGCGCTATCTGTTGCGCGGCGGCGGCTCGGTGGCGCTGAATCTGACCAACAACCTGCGGCGCTTCCTCAGCGGCGATGTCAGCGAATTGAGCACCGGCGCGCTCATCGGTTCGATTACGCAGCCGCTGTTGCGGGATTTCGGCGCAGCCATCGAAACCGAGGCGCTGCTGCAGGCCGAGCGCGACCTACTGTACGAATTGCGCAATTTCACCCGCTTCCGCAAGTCTTTCGCCGTGCAGGTGGCTTCGAGTTACTACAACGTGCTGCTCAATCGCGAAACCACGAAGAACAACTACGCGGGCCTGCTCGCGAACAATCTTTCGCTTGAGCGCGAACGCGCCTTCCAGGCCGAGGGCCTGCGCACCCTGCTCGACGTCGGACGGCTGGAACAGGCCACCTTGCAACAGGATCTGCGCTGGACGAATTCGATCGCGCGCTATCAGCGCGGCCTGGACTCGTTCAAGATCCTGATCGGGCTGAACGCCGAAGACTCGATCATTCTCGACGACAACGAAATGACGCTGATCACCGAAACCGGCATGTCGGCCCCCGAACTCGACCTCGGCCGGGCGCTGGACATGTCCGTGCAGACCCGGCTCGACCTGTATACCGAACTGGACCGGGTGCAGGACGCCTCGCGCCGCATCGATGTCGCCGCCAACGCGCTCGAGCCGTCGCTGGGAGTCACCTTGAGCGCTTCGGTGCCGGCCACGGGCAGCGGCGAATTCGGCGACGTCAATTTCGACAACGCGGTCTACGCGGCCGGTCTCGACGTGGAAATGCCGCTCGACAGCAAGGCCGAACGCAACACCTACCGCCGCGCCCTGATCGACTACGACGCAGCGACGCGGGCATATACATTGGCGCTGGATAACGTAAAATTGGAAGTAATTGACGCTTGGCGGCGCATGGACGAGGCCGGCAAGGGCTACGACATCAATCTGGCGAGCGTGGAGATCAACGAGCGCCGCGTCGAGGAAGCGGAACTGCGGGCGGAACTCGGACTCGGCAATGTGCAGGACACCGTCGATTCCCAGAACGACCTGACCGCCGCGCGCACCGACCTCGTGCGCAGCATCGTGGACTACAATATTTCGAAACTGGAGTTCTGGCGTGACGTGGGATTGCTCTACGTCGACGACTCCGGTCAATGGGAGGAAGGCATAGATGAACCCCGTTGAAGAAAGTCCCGGCGACAAGCTGAAAGCGCTGGCCGAGCGCGCCCGGGCTGCCGCGCTGCCCTGGCTGACGGCGCTGCGCGACCGTTATCTGGCTCTCGACCGGAAGTTGCAGATCGGTATCGCGGCCGGCGCCGGCGTGCTCATCCTGGCCCTGGCATTCACCGGCGGCGGCTCGGGCGGTGACAATAACAGCCTGACATTCGCCGCGCGCAGGGGCAATCTAGATATCACGGTGCTCGAAGGCGGCGCTCTCGAAGCACTGCAATCCCAGGAAATCCGCTCGCGCGTCCGCGACCGCAGCGGCGTGAAGATTCTCAGTATCGTCGAGGAAGGCTACCGGGTGACCGAGGAAGACGTGGCCGCGGGCATGATCCTGGTGGAACTCGACACTTCTTCCCTGGTCGACAACCGGCTCAGCCAGGAGATCGCGGTTGAAACTTCCGAGGCGGCTTTCATCGAACGCAGGGCGGCATACGAAATTCAACTGAACACGAATATGACGCAGTTGAACGACGCCCGCCAGCAGATGCGGTTTGCGCGGCTGGATTTCGAGAAATTCCTCGGCGCCGACATCGTCAACGACATCATTGCCCGGCTGGAGATCGAAGAACGGCTCGCGGCTTCGGAAGCGGCCGACCGCGCGGTGCTGGAGAACGCGGAAACGGCCCGCACGGAAGCGGAGGAACCCGAAGCGGCGCCTCCGGGACTGCCGGAAGGCATTGAAATCGAATCGCTGCCCCCACCGATGCAAAACCGCATTCGCCAGCTGATGGCCGAGAACGGCGGACAACTGCCGCCGGAAATGGTCGAACGCATGCAGCGCTTTGCCTCCGGCGAGTTCCCGCCCGGCGGCCGACCCGGAGGCGGTTTTCAGGGCGGTGGCGGATTCGGCGACGGCGCGACCGTGGAAGACCCTGCCCCGGCGCTCGAAATCGGCGACCGGGTCGAGGAAGTCGCCGTGCTCGAACTGCCCCCCTCGGATATCGATCCGGTGCCTCCGGAAGTGACCTTGCTCATGGATGAATCCTATATGGAGATTCGCGACCGGATCGATTTCACCCAATATGCGGATTTCGAAGAGCTCGCGGACGGCGAAGCCAAGCAGCGCCTGCGCATCCTGCTCGACGAACTGCAGGTGGCGCAGGAGGAATATCTCCTCGCCCAGGACCGCATCGAAGGGCAGCGCAGGCTCGAAGCCCGAGGCTTCATCACGCCGACCGAACTCGAAGCCGAGGAACTCAACCTGAACAAGGCGGCGAACAAGCAACAGGAAAAGGAAACCGCCTTGCGGCTCTATATCCAGTACACCTTCCCCAAGGAAGCCGAGGAGTTCCTTTCCAACTACGAAAACGCCGTCATGGCCTATCAGCGCCAGGTCAAGGAAAACATCGCCAGGGAAGCGCAGGAACTTGCCAATTTCAGTTCCGCGGAACGCAAGTTCAATCTCGAAAAATACAAGCTCGCCGACATCGAGGCCCAGATCGACGCCGCCACCATCGAAGCGGAACTGCCTGGGCTCGTGGTCTATGGCGGTTCCGACCAGGGTTCCAGCCGCTATCGCGGCAGCAGCCAGGAAGCGATCCAGGAAGGCGCCACGGTGCGCGAGCGCCAGCCGATCCTGACCATCCCCGACATGCGCGAAATGGCGGTCAGCGTCGATATCCACGAATCCGCGGTGCAAAGGGTTGCAGTCGGCCAGCCGGCGGTCATTCTGATCGACGCCTATCCCGACGTGCGCCTGACCGGCGAAGTAATCAAGGTCGCGGTGGTCGCGGATTCGGCCAATTCCTTCATGAATCCCGATCTGAAGGTGTATCCGTCACAGGTTCGCATCGACGGCACCCATGACTGGCTGCGGCCCGGCATGAGCGCCCAGGTCGAAATCCTCGTCGCGAGTCTTGAAGACGTGGTCTATGTGCCGGTGCAGGCGGTCGGTTATTTCGGCAGCGACCAGGTCGTCTATGTCAGCCGGGGCGGTTCGGTCGAAAGGCGCGTAATCGAGGTGGGCGATTTCTCCGATTCCTTCATCGAGGTCGTCAGCGGACTCGAAGAAGGCGAGGAAGTGCTGTTGTTGCCGCCTCGTGAGCAACTCGAAAGCTCCGCCGCCTGAACCGCAACCGTCATGCCTGCGCTCCAGGCCAGCACCGAAAACGCGACCCGGCCGCCCGACCGGAAGCTCCGGGTGGCCTCGGTGGCCGATGTCTCCAAGACCTATTACATGGGCGCGCTCGCGGTCGAGGTGCTGCACGGCATCTCGCTCGACTTCTACGGCGGCGACTACATAAGCATCATGGGGCCTTCGGGTTGCGGCAAGTCTACCCTGATGAACATTCTCGGCTGCCTCGACCGGCCCACGACCGGAACCTATTACCTCGGCGGCGAAGACACCTCGGAACTCAAGGACGACGAACTTTCGCTGATCCGCGGCGCCAGGCTCGGTTTCATCTTCCAGTCGTATAACCTGATCCAGCAACTGGACGTGCTGGAAAACATCGAAATGCCGCTGTTCTATCAAGGCTTTTCCCAGGCTTACAGCCATCGCGCGGCGTATCAGCTCGCCGAGCGCGTGGGTCTCGCCGACCGCATCCATCACAAGCCTTACGAGCTTTCCGGCGGCCAGCAGCAACGCGTGGCGATCGCCCGGGCGCTGGCGATGGACCCGCTGATCATTCTCGCGGACGAACCCACGGGCAATCTCGATTCACGCTCCGGCATGGAAATCCTCGACCTGTTCGATGAATTGCACGCGGCGGGCAAGACCCTGATCCTGGTGACCCATTCCGACGAACTCGCCGAACGCACGAGCCGGCGCATCCGATTGCTCGACGGCAGGGTGGAACAAGATGAACGAATGGGTGTTTGACTCCCTGCCGCCGGCGCCCGAAAGCCGGCGCCACGACCGCCGGTCCTGGTTCGGCTGGCGCATCAGCCAGATCACGCGGCTCGGCATCAAGAGCATTTTCTCTCACGGTCTGCGCTCCATGCTCACCGTGCTCGGCATCGTCATCGGCGTGGCGGCGGTGATCGCCATGCTCGCGGTGAGCGAAGGCGCCAGCTTCGAGGCGCAGCAGCAGTTTCGCGATCTCGGCGCGAACAACATCCTCGTGAAAAGCGTCAAGCCGGTCGAGGTCGAGGAGACTTCCCGCCTGGGCTTCGGTCCGCCCCAGGCCATCGTCTACGGCCTGACCCACACCGACATCCAGACGATCCGCGACACCATACCCGGCGTGAGCAATGTGATCTCCTCGCGCATCGTAAAGAAGAATGTCTGGAATCTGGGCAACAGCATGAACGTGGATGTCGTCGGCACCGCCGTCGATTATCCCGTTTCGCGCAACTACGACCTGCGCGACGGACGCTTTTTCAGCGATTCCGAAATGCGCGACCACGAAAACGTCGTGGTGTTGAGCCAGGAAGCGGCCGATGCCCTGTTTCCGATCGAAAATCCTCTCGGCCAGTCGATCCGCATCGACAGCGACTATTACGACGTGGTCGGCATCATGGAATCCGAAGGATTTTCCAATCTCGGACAGAACCAGGCAGGCGCGTCCAACTCCGCTCCGGCGCGGGTGTTCATCCCGCTGACCTCGTCCCGCAGCCGTTTCGGCGAAACCACGACCCGGCAGACCGCCGGCGGCATGGAATCCGAAACCGTCGAATTGCATGAGGCGGTAATCCAGGTCGAAGACCAGGAAAGCGTGATCGTCATCGGCGAAGTGATCGAACAGATCCTCAACCGCCGTCACAGGGACGTGGACTACACCATCGAGATTCCTCTCGCCCTGCTGCGCCAGGCCGAGGAAAGCGCCTTGCGCGACCAGATCGTCGCCGGCGCCATCGCCGGCATTTCCCTGCTCGTCGGCGGCATCGGCATCATGAACATCATGCTCGCCAGCGTGACCGAACGGACCCGGGAGATCGGCATTCGCCGCGCCCTCGGCGCGCGCAAGGCCGACATCATCACCCAGTTCCTCGTGGAGGCGGTGATTCTTTCCGCGGTGGGCGGATTGATCGGCGTCGTGCTCGGCATCACCATTCCCTTCTTCATCTCGACCTTCTGGGGCATGACCACGATCGTCACTCCGGTGGCGCCGATACTGGCCTTCTCCATTTCGGCCATGATTGGTGTAATCTTCGGCATATATCCTTCCATGCGAGCCGCCGACATGGATCCGGTCGAGGCTTTGCGGCACGAGTAAGCCGGACAATTCCTATCATGAATACCTTGAAATTCTCCTGCCTGCTGCTTTCGGCATGCAGTTTCGTTTCCTGCTTTGCGCAGGAAACTTCCGATCCCTGGGCGTCCTATGACGAGGCCGCTGACCTCGCCGTCCTCGCTGAACTTGAAAACGAGAGGATGCATTACCAGTTGCTGCGTTCACAGTATCAGCGCGGAGCGGCATTGTGGTCCAATTTCGAAGCGGAACTGGCGGAATTCGGCGAAGCGCAATACGAAGCGCTGAAGCCGCTGATTCTCGGCGCGTCGATCGACCGGTTGCAACAGGCCGTGGACAGCGGCGAGTTGAGTTTCGAGACCCTGACCGGGTTCTATCTTTACCGCATTCGCGAGACCGAAAACGATCCGGCGCAATATCTGAACGCGGTGATTTCGCTCAATCCCGCGGCCCTCGAACAGGCGCGGGAACGCGACGGCGGCCATGGCGAAAACCACGATCCGATTTTCGGCATGCCGGTTCTGCTCAAGGACAATGTCGGCGCCGCCGGCATGCCGACAACCGCCGGCGCAATTGCCCTGGCGAACAACGAAGCCGGCAACGCCTTCATCGCCGAGCGGCTGATCGAGCGCGGCGCGATCGTTCTCGGCAAGGCGAATCTCAGCGAATGGGCGTATTTCTTTTGCGGCGATTGCCCGTCCGGCTGGAGTGCGATGGGCGGCCAGACGCTTAATCCCTATGGCAGGCTGGTCTTCGGCACCGGTGGTTCGAGTTCGGGCAGCGGCGCCGCGATAGCCGCGGAGTACGCCGTGGCCGCCGTGGGCTCCGAGACTTCCGGCTCGATACTCTCGCCTGCGAGCGCCAATTCCCTGGTCGGATTGAAACCGACAACGGGCAGCCTGAGCCGTACGGGCGTCGTTCCCATTTCGGCCACGCTCGACACGACAGGCCCCATGGCGCGCTCGGTGGCCGACGTCGTGGCGCTGTTCAATGCCATGACGGGTTATGACGAAGACGATCTCGCCATGCCGCGTCTGGCCGAGGACCTGATGCTGGAATTCCGTCTCACGGGATTGTCCGGCAAGCGCCTGGGCCTGCTTGAGTCGATGACCGAGGATGCCTTCTACCAGGAAGCTGCGGACTTGCTGGCGGCAAATGGCGCGACGATTGAACCGGTTTCTTTCGCCTGGGATAGCCCGGAATCGTTCAGTGAATTTCTCGGCGCTGAAATGGTGCGCGATCTCGCGGCCTACCTGGCCGACCATGCAAGCGCCGGTGTCGAAATCTCCTCGGTGGCCGACTTGCGCGCGTTCAATCTCGAAGATCCGACCGGGATGCCTTACGGGCAGGCAGAGGTAGACATGATGGCGGAACTGGACTACAGCGCCGAGGAACTCGAAGCCCTGCGCGCCGAATTGCAGTCCTATGCCCGCCTGCAAATGGAGAACCTGTTCAGCCAGCATGATCTGGATGTGCTGTTGTCGCTGAACAACATGCACGCCGGCGTCGCGGCGCTGGCAAATTTTCCCGCTCTCACCATCCCGACAGGCTATCGGGAAAACGGCCGCCCGGTGGGCCTGACGTTTATCGCGCCGTCTTTTCAGGAACAAGTTCTGATCGACATCGGCGCCGAATTCGAACGCCTGACGATGGCGCGAATACCTCCCGCTGATTACCAATAATTCTCGGTTGTGATTTGCCCTGGTGCGCGCCGGCGGTTCTTGGCGAAGCCGCGATCATTCAGCGCGTTGGTCACATCGCGCACCATGTCGGGATTGCCGCACAGCATGAAATGCGAATGTTCGGGCGTGGCCTGAACACCGACCCGCCGTTCGAGTTCGCCATCGATAATCGACGCCGGAATTCTGCCGTGGATCGCCTCCGGCGCCTGTTCGCGGCTGACGAACGCCTGAAACGCGAAGCGCTCGCCGTATTTCCGTTTGAGCGATTCGATGATTTCCCGGTAGCGCAGATCCCTGTCCCAGCGCACTCCCTGAACGAGCACGATGCGCCTGAATCGCCGCCAGGGGTCTTCGGTGTTCAGGATCGAAAAATACGGCGATATGCCGGTGCCGGTGGCGATCATCCACATGTCTTCGCAAGGCGGGACTTCCCGCAGGACGAAAAAACCGTTGGCCGGGGTCTTTACCCAGACTTTTTCCCCGGGCTGCTTGTCGATCAGGATACTGGTCAACGCACCGTCGACGATCCGGTACATGAAGAATTCAAGCGGCCGCTCACCCGGCGAGTTGAGATAGGAATACGGCCGCGCCACGCGTTGACCGTCGATATCGAGCGCCAGGCTCGTGAACTGCCCGGCGATGAATTGCTCGGCGTCGGCCTCGACCTTGATGGAAAACAGGTTTTCGGTCCAGCGCTGATTTGAAACTATCGTGCCTTCAATCCATTGGGCCATGCCGGTCGCCGTAAGAGTACGCAATTGGAAATGGCGTCATGATAATTGAACTGGCCCCGTCGCCCCAAGTTCTATAGTCTTGCCTCACGTCCTGTTCAGCCACGCTTCGACATGCAAGGAGACCCATGGATGGCAAAAGGTAACGATGGAAATTACTTGCAACACTGTGTTGAGGTCGAGGCAGCGGTGCATCTGATGAAAGCTTCACGCGACCGAAGACTCCATGTCGCGCTGACGCACGGTATGGCGCCGTTCGAGCAGATTGCCGAACCTAACGAAAATGCCTACCGCCTCCTTTACGGTGCGTTGCGCGAAGCTGTCGGCGAACCCAAATGCAATGAACAGGAGATTGTGAAGGCTTATCGGAGGTCATGGGCATGGCAAGCGTACGAACCCGATGGTGCGAATCTCTTTGAAGAATTGAAGTCGAAAAAGCACTACCCCAATTCCGCGGAACTCCTGCGGGCGGTCATTGGAACGCATCATTTGTCCGGCGGCATCACTGAACTCGACGAAGCCAAGCATAAGGAACTCGCGACCGCGTGGACCGGTTCGAGGATCGCTGTCGCGCGATCATCTTGGCGCAAGCAACTGAGTCAGGACGACGCGTTGGGCTGCCCGAAACATCTTGATGCTCCCTGGCTGTTTTCAATGGACCCGATGACCTATTCGGAATCAGGCGACAGCGATGATGCGAATCTGCATCGCTCAGATATGGACCGGCTGGCACGCGCACTCGAAGGATATGTCGACAGCGGACAACCCGGCATTGCGTCCTTGTTCGTGTACAGCGTGGGCAGCCAAGGCGAGAATAGACAACGTCTGTTCTGGTCATTCATGGACGAACTCGCTGGGCGCTTGAGGGTACCGACATCCTCATACTGGGTGCACCACCAAGGCGGGAACCGTAATCTAGCCGGATTGCTGTTCTCAAAAACCAAATTTCCTGACGATTTTGTTCCGCCTTGCATCAACTCAGGGAGGGGAGTTTAGGTTAAGCAGGCTGGACCGTCTGAGGCGGAAGACAGAAAAAATTTGATCATGGAACGGAGATAGCAGACTAAAGTGGATGCTTCCTGAGGCGTTATTCGCAAGCTGGTTCATTGACACGCAGGAATTCGTTAATGAATTCGTCCATCATTTCGGAAACAGCCTGCATAACCATGCTCCCATTCGTATCTGCTATGCCAGCACGGGCACTCTCCCAAGTTCCCGTGTGCCTGAATTGGCTGGTATATTGATCGGTGAATGGTTTAAGGAACTCGACTTTTGAGGTGGAAACTCTCGTTTTCTCTTGAACCCACACGGCAACATGTAGCAATCCGATGTCCTGCAGAAGTTCGATGTCGGATTCATGTAGGCGAGCCGCCCGCAAGCGGCTTTAGGCGACCGTTCTTACTCGATCTTCCGTCAACCCGGAGACATCAGGCGCGTCCACTTGCACAAATACGGTCAAGTAAACCGGTTGGCAATCTGCGAAAAGCTGAAACAGTTCAAGCTCACCAAGGATGGAAGGCTCTTGCCCATGAGAACTTGCGGCAACCAGACACAACACGCTTGCCGCCATCAATCGAATCATCGACTCTTATCCTTTAATGCTAACAGGCGGTTAGTTAGACTGAGCTACGCTCTCAGGGGACTCAAGATCGTCACCGTGGATAACTTGCTGAAGCTGCAATTCGATGCGTTGCAGACTAAGCGCGGTTTCAAGCCGAAAATCCGCCAAGTCCGATTGCATTTGCTGAATGCGCAAGTCCATTGCCTCGATCTGTAGGCTGTTTTCCCGCACATCGTCCCTAATGCCAGATACGATAGAGTTCGTTATCGTAGTCGTAGCCAGAACCAGCGCGGCTGCCGCGGCAACCGCGCCGAAAGCGACTCCCGCGACTGGTATCCATTCTTTCCATCCGTTATTGCTCATCGCTTAGCGCCTCTGACCCGTGCATCCTTCGGCCCATTCACCAATCTATGCTTGGTATTGGTGCGAATGCTAACACGTTCGAGTTAGTGCAAACAGTTATTGCGGCATTCCGCCGCCGTCAGCGGGCTGGCCCCGCCGCCCCAAGTCCTATAGTCTTGCCCCAAGTCTTGATCTTAGCCGCGCTTCGACATGCAAGGAGACACTCATGGCCAACGCCCTCGCCGCCTGGTTCAGGATCGCATTGTGGAAGAGAATCGTCGGCGCCATGGCGCTCGGCGTAATCGTCGGCTCGTTCTGGGGACCGGGGGCGGAAAGCATCTTGTGGCTGGGCGATCTGTTCATACGCCTGATCCGCATGCTGATCGTCCCGATCGTGTTCTTCACCGTGATCAGCGGCGTTGCCTCGATGGGCGATCCGTCCAAGCTGGGTTCCCTCGGCATCAAGACCGTAATGCTGTTTCTGGCGACATCCATTGTCGCCATCAGCATCGGCGTGGCGCTGGCGGTCATCATGCAGCCGGGCGTGGGCGCCGATCTGTCGAACGCCGTGCCCGGCACGGTGCAGGAAGCCGTACCGATCAGCGAAAGGCTGATGTCCATCATCCCGGCCAATCCCATCGCCGCCCTGGCCGAAGGCAATGTGCTGGCAACCATCTTTTTCGCCGTGCTGCTCGGTATCGGCCTGATTGCCGTAGGCGAGTCAGCCAGGCCCGTCACGGACTTGCTCGATGTCGGCGTTGCCGTAGTCCTGCGCATTACCGGCTGGGTGCTGGAAGTCGCGCCTTTCGGCGTGTTCGCACTGATCGCGTGGGTCTCGGGAACGCTTGGCCTGACCGCGTTTCTGGATGTCTTCGCAGTGGCCGCCGCCTTGCTCATCGGCAGCCTGATTCAGATGATCGTCGTTTACGGCGCATTGATCCTGCGGTTCGCGCTGAAGCTGTCCCCGCTGAAGTTCATTCTCGGCATTCGGGAAGCGCTGCTGGTGGCGTTCTCCACGTCCTCAAGCACTTCCACCCTGCCCGTCTCGCTGACTGTCGCCGAGAACAATCTCGGCGTTCGCCCGGTCGTGGCGTCGACGGTGCTGCCCGTTGGCGCGACGGTCAATATGGACGGCACCGCGGTCTACGTCGCCATCGTTTCGATTTTCGGCGCCCAGGTTTTCGGCTTCGACCTGACCATGGCCGATTACATCGTGATCGTTCTCACGGGAGCGCTGGTTTCCATCGCGACGCCCACGGTGCCGAGCGGTTCGCTGTTCCTCATGGCCGTAGTCATGGAAACTTTCGGCATGGCGCCGGAACAGATCGCCGTAGTCGTCGGTTTCATCCTGGCCTTCGACCGCCCGCTCGACATGTGGCGCACGCTGGTAAATGTCTGCGGCGATCTGGCGGTTTCCACCATGGTGGCGAAATGGGAGGACGAATTCGACGAGGAAGTCTACGATAACCCGCCGGTGACCTGATCAGACGCCGATAAGCGCACCCGAATTGCCGGGCTCTGATTTATGTAATTTCCAGATTTAACTTTGAAATTACATAAAATTGATCTACCATTGGCGGCATGATTCCCCGGATTCTCGCCAAAGCCGCTCTGGCGGCCTTCAAGCAATATCCCGTCGTGACGCTGACCGGGCCGCGGCAGTCCGGAAAAACCACGCTGGCCCGAAGCGTGTTCGATCTGCCCTATGTCAACCTCGAAGCGCCGGATGAGCGCGAATTTGCGATCAACGACCCCCGCGGCTTTCTTGCCGCTCGCAAGGACGGCGCCATAATCGATGAAATTCAACGCGCACCGGAACTGACCTCCTGGATACAGGTCAGGACTGACGAAACCGGTCGCCCCGGACAATTCCTGCTAACCGGGAGCCACAACTTTTCCGTGCGAGAACTTCTGAGCCAGTCGCTCGCGGGGCGGACAGCCCTGCTCACCCTGTTGCCGTTTTCCCGCGAAGAGCTTTCGCGCGCCGACGCGAACCGGACAAGCTGGTTCGACCACACTTTCATCGGTGGTTATCCGCGCATTTTCGATGCGGGACTCGACCCAACCAATTTTTATCGGGATTACGTCGACACCTATCTGGAGCGCGACGTGCGCCAGTTGAGCGCGATACGGGATATTTCCCAGTTCCAAACGTTCCTGCAACTATGCGCTGCCAATGTCGGGCAAATACTCAACCTGAACCAGTTGGCGAAAGATTGTGGCATCAGCCAGACCACCGCCGGCGATTGGCTGAATCTGATGGAAGCGAGCTATGTCCTGTTTCGGCTCAAACCCTGGTTCAGCAACATCCGCAAGCGTCTCGTCAAACGCCCAAAGCTCTATTTTCACGATACAGGCGTAGCTTGCTACCTGCTTGGCCTTACCAGTCCGGAGCATGTCGAACGACATCCGCTGCGCGGCGCCCTGTTCGAGAACGCGGTGGTGAACGAAATCATGAAGTTCGACCTGAATCGCAATCAGGTCGCCGAATTGTTCTTCTACCGCGACAGCAACGGCAACGAAGTAGATCTGCTTTACCGGCGCGGCCTTGATCTGCTGCCGATCGAGATCAAATCCGGACAGACCATCAGCAAGGAATATTTTCGGTCCATCGACAGATTTCGCCAAAGCGTCGAGGCCCAGGCCGGCGCCGCAATCTACACAGGCGAGAACGCCAGGCGATACGACAACGGACAATCGGTTGTTCCGTTCCACCGGCTGCCCACTTTTCTGGACACTGATCGTTTATGACCACCATGGGACATCCACTGCGAAAATGGAAAGCAGGTCATTCGCTTACTGCGTGTATTGACTGGTGCGCTCACGCCCGGCACACTGCCGGGCGGATTGCGTCTTCGACTTTGTTGGCGCAGGAACTCAAGCAGACTATGGCGTCTGATATTCAGTTATCGTTGTATGAGGCGTTGTGGAATTGTTAGCAAGGATTTTGCATGACTGACACGACTAGAGTTACCTCGCCATCGAAGCAGCACATCTTGCCAACCACATCAAGTCCTTCGACCCCCGATAAAAGCGCAATTGTTGACAATCGGGATCGTCGAGTAGGAGATTTCCTGCGCGACAGTATTGATGCGGGCGCTGACCTTTCCGTTGTCTCGGCATACTTCACGATCTACGCCTATGAAGCCCTACGCGATACCTTGGAGAAAACTGAGCAGATGCGGTTTCTCTACGGTGAACCAACCGGGACAGCCACTGCCGACCCTGCCGAAGTTGATCGCAAGTCTTTTCATCTCAATGACGAAGGTGGCATTGAACTGCGGAAGATTTTGGCCCAGAAGCCGCTAGCTCGAGCGTGTGCTGCTTGGATTCGTCAAAAAGTCGAGATCCGAACGATTAGTCGTTCCAACTTCCTGCACGGGAAGCTATATCACATAGCGAACAAAGCTTCATCCGCAGCACTCGCCGGTAGTTCGAATTTCACACTCCGTGGTCTCGGTTTTGGTGCCGCTCCGAATGTCGAACTCAACATGGTAGTTCGAGATGACAAGGATCGATCAGAGTTGCTTAACTGGTTCGACGACCTATGGAACAGCGAAGATCTGACCCGCGACGCGAAAGCTGATGTTCTCGCAGCACTGGAACGACTAGGCCAGCCCTACTCGCCTGAGTTTGTCTACTACAAGACGCTGTTCCATGTTTTCGGAGAGATGCTCGAACGACACATCGAACGAGATGCACTTTTTGAGGACATTCATCTCCATGACACGGAAATATGGAAAGCCCTGTATGCTTTTCAGAAGGACGGGGCTTCGAGTGCGATCAACCGCCTTCTGCGCCACAACGGCTGCATAATCGCCGACAGTGTGGGCCTCGGAAAGACATGGACGGCACTGGCAGTTATTAAGTTCTTCGAGTTGCGCAATGAACGAGTGTTAGTGCTTTGTCCAAAGCGACTTGAGGATAATTGGGTCCGCTATACAGCGTGGGCGGCATCCCGGAACAATCCCTTTGAAAAAGACCGCATGAACTACGCTGTACGCGCACATACCGATCTCAGTCGCTACAAGGGCAAAGTGGGTACGATCGATCTCGCCGAGTTTAACTGGAGTGCGTTCGACCTGATAGTCATCGACGAGTCTCATAATTTTCGTAACGAGGGCCAGGACAGGAAAAACGAGGAAGGCGCGATAGTTCGGCACAGTCGTTACAACAGACTGTTGGAAGAAGTAATCAAAGGGGGCGTATCAACAAAGGTTTTGATGCTTTCGGCGACCCCGGTTAACACAAGTCTGCGCGATCTTCGAAATCAGATATATCTGATGACGGAGAAGCGAGAGGCGGCATTCAGGGAGTCGCTGGGTATCGGAGATACTCGGTCGATGTTTGGCGTTGCACAACGAGAGTTCCAGCAATGGGAAAACGCACGACGCAAAGGTGGAGGGATCGACAAAACGGCATTACTAGAGCGTCTCGGCGCCGACTTCCTTACGTTACTGGATGCCGTAACCATTGCGCGTTCACGAGACCACATCAGGCGTTTCTATCCAGAGGTAACAGCGAAAATTGGTGGATTTCCAGATCGCGCCAAACCGGAAAATTTGCATCCCCCAACCGACGCCGAAGGTTTGCTTTCCTATGACAATCTGCACAGTCAAATCGGGAAATTCAGGCTTGCAGTATACATGCCTTCCCAGTACCTGAGGGATACGTCAGCCCTTGATGAGGAAAAGGAAAAATTGCGATTTGACCAACGAGACCGTGAGCGCTGGCTAATCGGCATGATGCGAGTCAACTTGCTAAAGCGTCTGGAAAGTTCAGTCCACTCATTTACTCTTACGATGGGACGAATAATCAACAAGATGGAATTTCTTGAACAGCAGATCGAAGAATGGCGAAAGTCAGGCGACGAAGTCGAGTTCGATGGTCGGCTTGAAGATGATGTGGAAGACGACGAATTCGCAGTCGGTCGAGGGCGTCGCTACAAGTTCAATGACCTCGATATTGATCGTTGGCAAAGGGATCTTCAGGAAGACAGGCGTGTCCTCCAAGTATTGCATGATAAAGCAGAACAAGTAACGGTTAACCGCGATGCAAAGTTAGCCGAATTGAAGCGAGTACTACGCCGGAAAGTTGATGAAGCCCCTGTTGATAAAGACGGTCGCGCTAATCGTAAGGTACTGGTTTTTACTACTTTTTCTGATACAGCGCGGTATATTTTCGACAATCTCAGCAATTGGGCATTGGACGAGCTTGGGGTTCATATCGCGCTAGTGACCGGTAGTGATGGCAATCAGAGCAGCACAGATCGATACAGATTTGACGACATTCTTGGACAATTTGCTCCAACCGCGCAACAAGCATCTGAAGTCGACGATGAAATCGACATTCTAATTGCTACCGACTGCCTATCAGAGGGGCAAAATCTTCAAGATTGCGACTTGGTTGTGAATTACGACATCCATTGGAATCCAGTAAGACTAATGCAGCGGTTCGGGCGAATAGACCGGCTTGGCAGCCGCAATAAGCAGGTTGCCATGACCAATTTCTGGCCAACAAAGGATCTTGACCGATATTTAGACCTCAAGAACCGCGTCGAGGCCCGTATGGCGCTCGCAGACGCTGCCGGTACCGGTCTCGACGATCCACTAAATCTTGACCCTTCCACTTTGGAAGAGAACTCCGAGACGGAAAAATCAGATCTTGCCTTTCGTGATCTGCAACTGCAGCGTATGCGTGATGAGATTCTTGATGCCGAGGACACTAACGACGGGCTCAGCCTGAACGACCTTACTCTCGATGACTTTCTTGCCGATCTACTTCGGTACATACAGCAGCACCGAGCCGCTCTCGAAGCAGCGCCCTCGGGAATTCATGCGATCGTCAACGACGTCTTACCAACTTCCTCTACACAGTCCAACATTCCTGAATCTGTTCAACCGGGCACGATTTTTTGCCTGAAGCGTAACTGTGATCCTTCAGCGCGAACCCCAAATCGCCTTTGGCCCTACTTCCTCGTTTATGTCAGAGAGGACGGATCCGTGAAGTACACATTTAAGCAGGCCCAGTCGTGCCTCGCTTTGTTTCGAACCATTGCCGCAGGACGTCCAAATGCCGCAGCGAAGCTTGAAAATGCTTTCGATACCGAGACAGATCACGGCAGACAAATGGATCATTACGATAATCAACTCACTGCTGCACTGCGAGACATCTCGAATACGTTCGGAAGCGCTGAACTCGCCGAACTCGGTCGACAGCGAGGAGCAATGCTGACACAGAAATCCAGTGATACAGCGGAGTTTAGTCTTGTAACGTGGTTGATCATCATGAAAAAGCAAAGTGAAACGGTCACGCCATGACGGAGGACCCTCGGAATAAAATTTGTCAGGCACTTGGTGGACTGGTCAGCGGAACTTCACTAAGTGCTGGTGCGACAGATCTGTTCAATGCGCTTGGCTATCGAAGTGAGCGAACGCTGGAAACGGGAAGCGTAGAGAACTTCCTTGAGAGCCTCGACTCCTCCACCAATTTGACGGAGAAACAGAGATTCGCATTCAACGAATGGCAAGCGGTTGAGGTCATATTTCAATTTACCGAAGACGAGATTAAGAATCAGGCAGATTTGTTCGCGTTCCCCGGCTTTAGTATAGAGCGGTACGACTCTTTCCTATTTCTTGCGGTCGAAATGAATGTGGCTGAATACAGCCGGACTCACTTGGCAGATGCTACAAGAGCCGTAAATCGACTCTTCAAGATGCCGGTCATCGTGCTATTCCGTTACGGTTCGACCCTAACTCTCGCCGCCATACACCGCCGCGCTCACAAAGTCGACGATTCCCGAGACGTCCTAGAGCAAGTATCCCTTGTTAAGGATATCCGCACTGAAGATCCGCACCGGGCGCATCTAGATATTCTGGCTGAATTGACCTTGCCGCGCATGATTGCAACTGGGGTCAGCACATTCGAAAAACTGCATTTGGAGTGGGAACGAGTTCTCGATATTGAAGAGTTGAATCGGCGTTTCTACCGCGAATTGTTCGAGTGGTTCGAACGAGCTGTAAACGAGAGTACCTTCCCCAACGACGGCGCGGGTGAAGGTTCTCAGCAACGACACGTTATTAGGCTTATAACAAAGCTGCTCTTTATTTGGTTCATGAAAGAGAAGGGGCTGATTCCTGGTGAATTGTTCTGTGAGCGATTCGCAAAAAAATCACTTACAAACTTCGGGAGTGACAAGACGGACTACTACCGGGCTGTTCTACAAAATCTTTTCTTTGCCACGCTAAACACCGAAATAGCCAAACGCGCATTTAGCAAGAAATCCGAAACGACACATCGGGACTTCTCCAAGTTTCGATATCGTAAACTGCTGACAAACCCAGATCGCTTTGTCAAGAATTTGAGTAATGTTCCCTTCGTAAATGGGGGTCTATTCGATTGTCTTGATGATTTTTCAAGCACAAGTGCGGGCGGTCGTCGTATAGATGCTTTCACGGACAACATAGATTCGCACGGTAAGGATTTGAAAGTACCGGCGCACCTATTTTTTGATCCACAAGAAGGGCTTTTTACACTCTTCCATCGCTATAAGTTTACGGTGGAAGAGAACACGCCACTTGATCGGGAGGTGGCGCTCGACCCCGAACTTCTTGGCCGTGTATTCGAAAACCTACTCGCTGCCTATAACCCTGAGACCATGGAAACGGCACGCAAATCCACTGGATCGTACTACACTCCTCGACAAGTGGTCGATTATATGGTCCGGGAAGTCCTAACCGAGGCACTGGTAGCGAAGACCGAACAAAATGATAGTGACAAGGAGTTTTGTCGCGAAAGGCTCCAATATCTCTTCGATTACTCTGATGCAATGGATGACGCAGACGAACTCTTTGAAGACTGCGACAGGCGAACGGTCGTTGCCGCCATCGCGGACATGCGGGTGCTTGATCCAGCCGCCGGCTCCGGCGCCTTTCCCATGGGCGTTTTACAAACACTGACTTTGGCCTTGCGCCGTCTTGATCCCGACAATTCGTTGTGGGAGGAGTTTCAGAAGGTCAGGGCAAAGACTCGAGCGGGTCAGGCATTCGACACTCGTGATCACCTAGCACGCAATGAGGAACTGCACGAAATCAGTTCCACATTCGACAAGTACCGGGATTCAGACTTTGGTCGAAAGCTATACCTGATTCAAAACAGCATTTACGGCGTGGATATTCAGCCCATTGCTTGCCAGATCGCAAAGTTGAGGTTTTTCATTTCACTTGTCATCGAGCAAACACCAGACAAGGATGCACCCAATCTAGGGATCAAACCTCTTCCAAACTTGGAGACTCGCTTCGTCGCAGCCGATGCGCTCCTAAAACTTGAGCAACCAGCGCAACGGGGCTTGGGACAAACTCCCGAAATCCAAGCACTTGAAAACAATCTAGCCGCCAACCGAGAGAAACACTTCCATGCTGGCAGCCGTAAAGAGAAATTAAGGTTGCGTGATCGAGACGAAGAGTTGCGTAATTCTCTGGCGGAAGAGTTGGGGGGACTTGGTTTTGATCCTGGTACAGCAGGAAAAATTGCCCATTGGGATCCATTCGATCAGAATGCTTCCGCCGACTGGTTCGATCCAAACTACATGTTCGGAGTCAACGACGGATTCGATGTAGTAATAGGAAATCCTCCGTATATACAATTGCAGAAAGACAGAGGCCGTGCAGGAAAGAAGTATCAGAATGAGAAGTACGAAACGTATGCGCGTACTGGCGACATATACCAATTGTTCTATGAGCGAGGTTGCAATCTGCTTAAATCCGGTACCGGTGTACTTGCATACATCACGTCCAATAGTTGGTTGAAAGCCGAGTATGGCAAGCCGCTACGCCGCTGGTTCACGAACAACCACACCCCGCTTTGCCTAATCGAGATGGGCAAGGATGTATTCAAGGCAATCGTCGATACGTCAATCTTAGTTGTCAGAAGCAGAAAGAGCTCGCCTGTCACTTGTCGGGCAGTAGATATTGAGCAAGCGGGTGACCGCTTCCCCCCGTCCGCCGATGCTTGGGGAACCCTAAATCCAGAAGGCGAAAAACAGTGGATGGCTCTATCTTCAGTTGAGCGGTCCATTTTGGAAAAAATGGAAGCTGTCGGTACACCCCTGAGGGATTGGGATATCTCCATTTACTATGGAATCAAGACTGGTTTCAATGACGCATTTATTGTTAGCACTTCAGTGCGAGATCAATTGATTGCGGAAGATCCAGCGTCAGAAGAGATACTAAAGCCGATCCTCCGTGGTCGCG
>JAODVQ020520352.1:0-24510 GCA_025400075.2 Phenganax stokvisi
TTAAGATTCTACGACGCGAGCTCAACAACGCGAACGTTGAAATGAGTACTTTTCATATCAAATACAAAATCACACACCCTGAATAATATGTTTGTGTTGCTATAGCAGTTTAAATCACGAATCTAACATAAGGAAACTTTTCCCAAAATTCAGAATAAAAAACTTGTGATTTGTCTCGGGTATAAAGTCTCCCTTGTTTACGACTTCAGTTTTCGAAAATCACGTCGCCCTTACCACAACTAGAATTACGACGCGATACATAAATCTCTTCAAACACTGCAAAGGCTGTTTCCAATGTTGGCAGGGTCACAATAATACTGAAACGTTACTGTAATATCATTAATGCTGTATTTCATTTTGTAAACAATACCTTCAACATAAAGTAAACCCAATATACTCGGTCGCGTCGTTGAGTTCGCGTCGTAGAATCTTAAGGTCCCTAATGTATGATTGTCAACGGCGTTGACATCTTGGAGTCAGTAGTAAACTTGATTTCTCAGATTTAAATCCATCATTCTGGTAGCAACTGAATTGAAATGTCTCAGTTTCAGATTGACACGAAATTGATGAGCGATATATTTTACTTGAGAAACTTTTCGAAGCCCGAAATCCAAGAGAAATTGCTCTAATGAGAACGTCATAAAGGCACACAGTTTCCTTGCTGTAGAAAAGATAAGCTTTAAAGTAACTGTCATTTACGTCTCTCGCACGCAGAACTGTAATTTTAGAATCACAATCCAAGCCTCTAGTTATATCTTTAACATCGACCAACCGAAATGTGAGCAATAATTTATTGCTCACGCGATCAAAAACACGAATGAATTCATCGTTTATGATAATAACAACATCGTTGCACGAGTCTTTATTGATCTTGTAAGTCAGGTGAGCGTTGTGTAATAGTTGAGCTATTTCCTGATCTGTACCTCCGAACTTCAAGCGTTTTCCTGCCATGTTTAAACATGCCATTTCGACTTCCACACCTGCCAGTATCTCTTCGTCTTTGAAATCATATTTACTTGCATAATTTTCAACATATCTTCTTGCCATATATCCTTAGTTGCATATAAAAAGTATACTGCTTTATTTGCGCTCAATTGTTCTGTTTAGCCGGACCAGTTTGGCGCTCAGATTGTCGTAAAGATGAAAAAGTACTTTCTC
This sequence comes from Phenganax stokvisi, assembly GCA_025400075.2. Taxonomy (NCBI): domain Eukaryota; kingdom Metazoa; phylum Cnidaria; class Anthozoa; order Malacalcyonacea; family Clavulariidae; genus Phenganax; species Phenganax stokvisi. The sequence goes on from JAODVQ020520352.1 coordinate 1,159, forward strand.
TTGTTTTGTAAATTTTGCTTGATTATCAGTTCAACAATCCCAATCACAAGTACCTGCCAGTTTCCTGCTTGAGATCTGCGGTTGTGTTTTACCCCTTCGTCGTACTATACGGCCATATTTATCTCACATTTCGCATTGGTTTTGACGTTGGGGTTGTTTGCTAAACGTATACAGAGTACTCTGCTACTGACTTTATTAATGATTCAAATTGTTTAACTAAATGTAAGTTGCAGGTAGGCAAAGAAATGGATATTCTGCTCATCATAATATTTGCTTTTGGCTCTTTCAAACAATTAAACTGCATTATTTCAAAATTAGCATCTATTTGCCAGTTATCCACTCTACATCGTTCAACACGAGAAAAATCGCATAGAAAATCGCCTGTGTAAACGGGCCTTATATAGCATCAGTTACAAGCAATCTCTTTTTTCGCTCTAGAAGTGATGTATTCGCTATCAAGCAATTAGACTTGCAGCATCCTCGGGCGTGGGTTTTCTTTTTGAAAACCCACTACAATATACTACACTAAATATTTTGCCGTGCATGCTTTATGTCCAGATAATCCCGTGCAATTCTAGTTTGAAATTTGTCGATGAAATTTGTCCAAACGCTGCAGTTTCTTCAACACATGCAATCAGTTTCCTCGCATATGCATTGATTCCGTTTTTCATCCCTTTAACCTCGAACGAATCAGACCTCTTTTATCAATGAGCAAAAGCGAAACTTGAAAGTCACCTGCATTCAATTATTTCTTGATTGAGCTCTAAATACAAACAAGCTAGCATTTATTTGTTAAACGTCTTTATTGGCGGCTTCTTGAATTTATGCTTCAGTCAATCAGGTAAATTACCACTGACATTCACGAACATTGTCATTGGGCGATAGCTTCAATATAACTAATATTATATGGTGTTCGCGGTTTACAATACTGTGTATATTCACTTTGTGTAACTTGTGTTTAATATTGCATCCATGGCTGAAAGGTCAAAAGCTGTCGACCACACTCAATAAATCATTCGGAATAAAATTCTACTTTCAATTTCAAAATCTTATTCGATACAGCCCATCTGCATAGTTCTGAACTTTTTTCACAGCAATGTCACATGCTTTAAAAATAAATTAAACAAGTGCTCCATTAGCAATGGAAAGATTGTATGTTTGAAATTCAAACTTGGAACGAGACGTTTGAAATTCAAACTGGAATACAACCTATTGAAATGTAACAAGTTTTGAACCATGGTTCTTTGATAATACAAGGTTCAACACACCTGGGAGGAAGGTCCTAAAACGCAGAAAGTAAGTCGCATACTAAGCGCTGGTATCACTATCAAAATAATTAGATTTTATTCAGAACTGATTACAATTGCCAATTACTAAAATCTTTCAATAAAACAATTTATAGATACATGTATATATTATTATAATCAATTACTTTAAATCTTATACATTACATATACGTCTTAATCATTTATAAACATCAATGATTTTCACAGAGAGCGAAAATGCATAAAAAATCGAAGATATATTGTTTCATGTCTACTCAATATATTTAATTTCTTGTTTAATGTAGTGCAAAGTAACTACTATTTAAACGCAAATATAAAACTGCCTTCAAGTTTAAGAAACCCTCCCATTTGCAGTCATAAAAAACTAACTATGTAAACTATTGAAGTGTTGCATGACATTCAAAAGAAATACAAGTGAAACGTATTTATTTACGTCTGAAAGTTGTTCAAAGGTTACAGGTATACTTTCATCCGACGTATTTGGCTGTTTCAATTTATTCTTTTGTTTAGTTTAAAGTTTTATTGAAATCCAGCTTGTCGCAATAATGGCTGCGCATGCGCAGTATCATGGGTATTTGATTTTGGGTCAGTGACGTCATGCCAAAATGCAGGGTGGGGTTGCTGTTGGCTTGTCTTAGGGGGCCGAACGCACACACGACATCGACTAACACGTGATATCAAGGCAACTCCTTTTTCTCTGTCCAAAACTTCTGGATTCTGAGAAGCAAACATTTCATCAGCTTTCACTGTCGCCATCCAGAAACTGTATTTATTCGCAAAGTAATGACATGTCCCGCGACCGTGACATTCGATGAAGGGATTGGGACGGAATGTTTCAAGACAGGAGCCTGGGGACGACAAACTCTGACCGCTGCCACTACCTCCCGCGCCTGTATGCTATGAAACGAAATAGCGTATTTTATTCAAAATTTAATCTTTAAGTGAAGAAGCTTTTAGTTAATTGTAAGATGATCAATATCAACTCTATCTATCCATTGTACACACACGAAGTTTGCTCAAGTTATAATGGGCTGTACTGTTTCACACACTGCAGTGCTTACAACTAAGCATTACAGGGACGAGCCTATCAAAGATATATTAAAAAATATAACACTAACCATAATGAAACTGTAGCCGTCCCAGAGTCCTTGCCACCCCGCAGGGCATGATGGTATAGCCTGATCCTGACTATGTACAGCAATGACTGGACCAGGAGTTTCACAGACAGAACAACGACTGATGTGAGGCTCCACTGCATCGTTATCCACAGGCATCATGGGAATATTCTTGTCAGTTGACAACCAGTAACTGTAGTCGTTTCTAGAGGCAAGGTTACACCGCTTGAAAATGTTACAGAATAAGTAAGGCATTGTAGAGAACTGACGTAAGCAAGAACCAGATTGACCAAGATCTTGACCGTGAGACTTGTCGTTACCTGAAATAAAACCATAGATGTAAATAAATAAATATCAATCCGCCGAAATAGTTGCATTTTTTTACTCCTTATACAAAATACCCTGCTCAAGAAAACCGAAGAGTGATAAAAGAAAAACGACGAGACTGATCATCTTCAGTAAATGTCGTTGACCGTCGACGACGGACTTTGTTGATCATTAGAAAAAAGTAACAGTAACAGTAACCTACAGTAGCCACGTAGAACAGCACCCGGTAATCAAGCGATACTCAAAAACCTAAAATTACAACCCAATGTATTTAAACAAGAAACCTAAAGATACCTTGGACGTATAATAAACTGTAACCATCCCACATTTTTTTGTAGCCAAATGGACAAAGTGGTGGAGTTTGTTTTTGACTGTGCCGGGTTACATAGAAACCAGAAGCACTAGCAGGAGGACCAACCTCACCAGCTACTCCTTGAGGTCCTTGTTCTCCCTGTTGACCTTTTGCACCCTTATCCCCTCGGGCTCCGTCTATTCCTCGAGGTCCCTGAAGACCAGGCAAGCCGTCTGCTCCACGTTGACCTTTCAAACCCGGCTTTCCAGCATCACCATCAGGTCCTGAGGAAAGCATCAGTTTATTGTTTACAATAAACATATTTACCAGAGTATGAAGAATGAAAGTAAGAATTCTGAAATCGTGTTAAATAAAAATGAACGTCTGCATGTGATGATTAAAGTAATTCTAGCTAAGCAATGGTGAGCCACGGTTAGGGAAACAAGTAGAAATGATTGCGCTTAAGTTATAACGTAAGTGAGACTCACGAGGAAAAGTCGTTTCAGATTTATACCGAATGAAATTTAAACCTACATCATTGTTTGAGAGCATAAAATTGATCATATTAGTCTGGTAGAGGGAACTGACCATCACCGTTTGATCTTTTTTTCATTTAAAACTTGCAGTTACGTGTCAGTGGCGGCATTGGGTAAAAGCAGTGACAATATATCTGTAATTTATGTCTGGTGGGGACAAAGAGAGTCAGCAATATAACCGATATGCTGATTCACTACTAGCGACTAAAGCATAGAAAAATCTTATATTTACTAATGGTTCAATACCTTTAGCACCAGGGTTCCCATTCGCTCCCATCCTTCCCTTAGGTCCTCGATCACCCGAAGGTCCCTGTGGTCCTGGAGGTCCCGCAATTCTTACTGGTTGACCTCTCTCACCTAGTTCACCTCTCTCACCTGGTACACCTATTTCACCCTTCTTACCCTGAAGTCCACGAGGTCCTGCAAAGATGCGAAAATAAAACTGTAGTTTCTGTCAACTAGCCTCAAAGCCTCTTTGAGTGGATGCAACATGTTGGACCGACATTTTGTCTTCACCATGTTGAAAACATATAAATAACATGTTGGATATTTTACAGTTCCACGATGTCGGACTGTCTTGTTAATAAAGAGATATTCTCCAAACTGGTATTAGAAAATGTGATTTAATCAAAAAACGCAAAAAGTATTATTGGATGAACAATGTTGCCCATATGCTGCATCGGCTGAAGCCATATTTAAACTGTCCCGCGAGTTAAACACAAAATCATATAGTCAAAGCTCTGCCAGCAGACACCTTTTTAAACGTACACATATTTCAGGTTTAATAACATACTATTATCGTAACCTTTTCTAAGCAGACATTTAAGCGGGGTCCCAAAAGTGTCCGCTTAATAGAGGTTTGGCTTGGCTGCACAGTTAAAATTTAACCGCTTTAAGTTCACGGTAGCGTTTTTTCGTCGCTTTAAGGCCAAGACACACCGGACGCGATTCGGCAACGTGACGCGATTTTTCAACTTTCATTGACTGGTAACTTTGATTCTAGTTGAGATTCTCCAGATATTTAAAGACGATATAACATTCTTAGTTATTTTGTCCACATATCTTTTGAAATTTTTTTCCATGGATAGATTTACTCGCTTTCAAAATTTGAAAAATCGCCTCGCGTTGCCGAATCGCGTCCGGTGTGTGTCGGCCTTTAGTTGGACGAAATGAATGCAACTTAAACCTCCTTTTCATGACGTTACTTGGCAAAGTCTCACTGACTCTGTAGAGCCAGTGATCAGTGATGAGTAGATCTTCTGCCTACTTTCGAAATCTTTTCTTTTTCATTGGTCACCAACCATGGATGGACGAACATGGCAGATAAATTAGATGTGTGAAAATCAAGGAAAATGGGGAAAATATAATTTTACTTAGCGAGACAGCAATGCCACCTTACCTCTCTCTCCCTCATCACCCGGTTCCCCAGGAAGTCCAGGTATCCCAACTTCCCCTGAATCCCCTCGTTCGCCTCTAGGTCCATCATCACCCGGCATACCCACTGGTCCGGGAATGCCTGGTCGGCCTTTCACGCCATCTTTACCGTTTTCTCCCGGGGGACCTGGATCCCCAGTTTCTCCTTTGTCACCAATGATCACTCCGGGTATCCCTGGTAGACCCTTAATGCCTAGATAATTTCAAAGCTTATCAGACTAAATGATTAACATGCTACTTTGTCTTTTACTTCATTTAACACTAGGGACCGCTCGAAACGTCGTAGTTTGTTGTCAGGTACACAAGCATTTGCTTTAAATCTTTAAAAAGATCAATAACAAAATATTTAAAAAGAATATTACAAAAATATCTTTAAATTCTAAGAAAAATGAGCGTTCTACCTTCAGGTCCAACGTTCCCAGGAAGCCCTGGTGGTCCCACATCACCGTCTGGTCCGTCATCTCCAGGAGGCCCTGGCTCACCTCGGTCCCCTTGAATACTTCCTTTCTCTCCTGGTTCCCCTGCTTCTCCTTGAGGTCCATCCTCCCCATCCAAACCTGGTGGACCTTCATCCCCATCAACACCATTCTCTCCTTCCAATCCAGGTAATCCTGGTTTGCCAGGTAGTCCCTTCTCACCACGGTCACCTGAATAACAAAATGTTGTTTTCTGATTGTGAAACCAAGAAAATACGTATTTGTTTGAACAAGCGCGGCGGTGCTTATTAGTTTTTTTACGTCTCACACGCGACGTTTGTTTGAAGGCAGCGCTTATTCCAAATGCCTACTACGATATTTCATGATTTTATTTCAACTTTACTTCAAAGTGAAAACACGCATTATATTTTTGCGTTATTAGTGAAGTGACAAGCATCGTAATATTTCTCACTATGCAGGCAACTTTCCCTGCATTTTTTCAACAGTTAAGTGATAAGTGAAACATACGTTTCACTCGATAAAGAAAGTGTCGCACTTAGACTGCTGCGGTTATGATTTTTCTGCTCAAAATTTGACGACTATTCGAAGGTGACGCTTATTTAAAAAAACACGGTAGTTTTTAAGTAATAACCCAAACTTCCTGATCTAGTACCTGTATCGCCCGCATCCCCTTGTTCACCACTAGTATCATCACCCGGGTCCCCAAGTGCTCCTGGACGTCCTCTTTGTCCTTTGGGGCCCTGGTCACCCACAGCTCCAGGTGGTGCTACCACTTCTTCAGCATTGTCTCCAGTCATTCCTTTTGCACCACTTGGTCCTAAATATTACACAAATATAGTCACACATATGCACAGTTATATTCACTTATTTAGCTAACGTACTCATCTTTATCTATCATTCTCATGTACGGTAATCTGTAATGAACTTTGCTATACTCTCATGTATTACTGCAAATGACAAAACACTTTGGGTATTTCATTGCAATAGAATGCATCAGCAGGTGGAATGAAAAAAGCGAAATGAAAGGAACGAACAACACACGTTCAGCTAAATACGACAGACATGACGTCAAAATTGGGCAACGCGTACCTTTAGCTCCCTTGTTCCCAATCTCCCCAGGCTGACCTCGTAATCCTTTCAAACCAATCTCCCCAGGTATCCCTGTTTCACCCTTCTCACCCTGATCACCTGGAACACCTTTGTCTCCAATCTCTCCAGGTTCACCGAATCCTGGTTCACCGCGTTCACCTTGTTCGCCTGGGAACAAGTTTATAATAAACTTTTAGTATCCTCCGAACGCCCACGAGTTCTTAGAAAAGACATTAATGTCATTAACAGCACTATCGACACTTGTCGTTCGCGTTGTTTCCTTCAAAGTTGATAACATATAATGGCAAAATTGTTGAGTAAAACTTAACGCACCTTTGGGTCCCACCGGTCCTTCTCTACCCGGCAGTCCAGGAGGTCCCGAATCACCTGATGGCCCTTGAGGTCCACGGGCACCATCGGGACCAGGAAATCCTTCTGGTCCAATCATACCTGAAAAAGATTCCAAGGGTTTTGAATTGGAACATTGCTGCATGTTGCATTATCTCTACTTAAAGATAATCACACCACAGCAAATGAAAAATCTATTAGCAAGGAAAGGATTCACGATTCTCGGTGAGTCTGCTTCTCTGACTACACAGTGAGCTATGAGGCCAGTCAATTTGTTCGCCATGCCGTGGATGTGGGAGATATCAAGAACATTGATCGTACAAGTACGTCACACGCTACCGTGTGTTTTAAAGGCTGCTTTCCACGTGATCACTTCAAACGTATCATAGCGCACCGTAGTGTATTTCTTTGTCCTAAAGTCATTAGGTTTGCTCTGCTGCGCATGAAACAAAAATGTCCGTTATATTACGCTACGATACAGTTGGTTAGATGTCTATATTGTCAATAATAATCGTTGATTGTGTGAGAGAGGAGGAGCTTGGCTTGTATGAGTAGGTCAACAGAAGTGAGGAGTGGATGCAGATGGTGATTGGTGAGGGAGTACAAGCGGGGAGACGAAGAATGAGTACAAGAAGCGGGTGCAGCAAAGAAGGAAGCAGTGTTTTGTGGAGAAGAGGCTGTATAGATAGTTCACGAGGGATGTTTCTGGGGTGGCTAACCAGAGGTCATGGCAGTGGCTTAGCGTAGAATATTTGGGGAAGAGTACAGAGGAATATGTATTTGCTGCTAAGGAGCAAGCTTTGCGGATAAGATTCATTCGCACAACAATTGAAAAGGAGAATGCTGACCCGGAGCGCAAGCTTTGTGGAAAGGAAATGGAGTCAGTGGGGCACTCGAGTACCAGGTAGAAACAATAAGTTCTAGTAACACTGGCTTTGTACCGGCACACATGACCAAAATGTATGTAAGGAATCTCACCTTCTGGTCCTTTAGGTCCTATATTTCCTTCTATTCCAGTTTCACCTGGATCACCTTGTTTCCCTGGATATCCCGGAGCTCCAGGATTACCACTCATACCAGTATTACCATCCTCCCCCTGAAGGCCTGGATCTCCTGGAATACCAGGTGGTGCTTCTCCCAAGTCACCTTTCTCACCTTTGGGGCCTGGGGTGGGTGCTGTAATGTAAAAATACACAAATTAATTATTTTATTGCAAATATTTTGCAGTGTTGAAGCTTGACATTTAATGCATAAAATGTTTAGAGAAGTGCCAGGTATTCAAATTCACATTTTAAGTAAGCAATGTAATCTCAAGCAATCTGCATTTAATGCCAAAAAATATGGACAAAGTAAAAATTTCAAGATGTTATGTGACAAAGTGTCTAATAACGATTAAGACTTTAAAGAGAATAAGAAAATAAAACACGTACGCGGAGGGCCAGCGTCTCCCTTAGGTCCCTGGTCACCAGTCTCTCCTTTCTTTCCGTCTTCGCCAGGATCACCGTCAGGAGCATTATTACCCCTCGTACCACTATCCCCGGGGTCTCCAGGATCCCCTGGCTCTCCTGGTGCTCCGTCTTCACCCGGAGCACCTGATTCACCCGGGAGTCCATTGTCCCCATTATCACCTGGGCAGAAAAGTGTATTTTTAAATTTGGAACTTAATTACTATTTACCTCACTATGGAAAACAGTAAAATAATATTTAGAAAAGGAAATTGTAAGTATCAGCCGGTAGAAAATAATCCTGTCAAAAATGCTTTAGTTAAAGACTGAATTTCAGTATTGCAATTACTCGCTGATGCTTTTTTAACTCCTTTATCTGTTGCAAAGCGTTTTCTTCTTTATTCATTAATTGACAATAGGAGAACATTGCTGCAGCATGAATCACGATATATGAAAATTAATATCGAAATAAACAGCAACAAAGTATACCTGTACATAAACCACTTGAAAACATCGTCTCGACCAATGGCAACAAATCTTCGAAACGTTTTGCATTAAATCTGTCACGTGGATCAGGAGAAAGTATTTCCATCTGTTGCGCATCAATGTCTCCAACACCAACCGTTACAATACGTATTCCCTTATCTTTCAGTGGCTGAGAGGCTACATCCAGGGGAGTGAAACCTCCAGTGGTTGTTTGATTACCGTCAGTTAAAATTATAATGATCTAAAATTGTAACAGTGTTAATTAAATATGAGAGTAACTTTTAATTTAACCACTGCGATTTAACAACTACTTGGCAAGAGTTTCGCTTTGGCAAGTAATGTCGCATGACGTCTGGGCTAAACACTGAATTATCTACTTCGTTAAATTTACTAGTCTTGAACACTTCTAGCCTTAAAACTACCACTATGAGCAGACGATGTCGTTTTCATTGCTACCTCCCCCTAGGCAGGCAGTACACCTAATCTGGACATTGGAATTTTTAACGTGTACCCAGTACTTACGCGACATATAAATTTGATTTAATTTGGATTTTTGGATGGTTGTCGGAAACCCACCACAGTCTCCCTCTTCTAAACGCAACTTTTCTGGCGAGAACACGTGAGTCCGTTTTCTTTCTCAGGTATTTTTTGGAATTGATGACTTTGTGCGAAGGTAAGTGGTTTTATTTCAATATTTCAGTATTTAGACTGTATGTTTGTGATCTTTTTTAAGGTTCAGTTTAAAATACTGATTATTGTGCGGTTGTGCAATTTTTGTTCATAATTTCCAGTTAAATTTTTATCCATACTTCACAAATAAAACACCATGACCTAGAAGTTTTACTGAGAGTTAATCTTTTTTCCAGATATTCTGTCTGTTATCGGCGATTAACAGTGATGGAAAAAGGCGACATGCAACAATGTAAGTAAACAACCTACTGTCGAGGGAACAAGAAAGCAAGTTCGGCAAAGATTGTTTGAAAAATTGGGCTACAGTCGGTGTGAACTTAGGATCAAAGACAGCACTTATCTTGCAAAAGCATCTCCTAGTCACTAACTGTAGTTCAGTAGATGCTGCTGCATGCAAATAATCTCTTTCACAAATGATATCTTACCGAAGTAACATCTTCTCTCCAGCCGTTCTCACGAGTAAACACTTCTTTGTGAGCTGAATCTAAAGCTCTGTCAATATATGTCTCACCGCCATCATGAGGTGCGCGATCCACAAACAATTTCAAAGTAGGTGCTGAAAAGTCATCAGTCAGCAGAAACTGAACTTTCGCTTCGTTTGAAAACGTCATTAAAGAAACGTGAGTTTGATCTTCTCCAACATCAAAACCGTCAATGAATTTTTTAACGAAACTCTTCGTTGTCTTAAAATCATCTCCAACACTTCCTGACGAGTCAACAATAAAACCAACATCTAATAGCCCTCCACACGCTAAAAATTAAAACATTCATTATTAATCGGTGACTAATAATAAATTTCTTGAGCAAAGTGCTGCTCATGACATCACTCATGCCATTAAATATCGTTACATTCTTCTGAGAAGTGAGTCAGGTATCATCGAACTTAGTTCACAGATCCAAAGTTATACATGACCCAAATAAAACTGCCACACACCCATATCTCAAAAAATAGATTAGTCTATAGTTGCAACTTTTTGCTCAAAATGCTGGCAAGCCAAGCTAAACTGCATGGTAATGTATTGATGCTTTTCACATACAAAATTTGTTAATAAGCACGTAAAGGTGAAAGCTACTTTTCTCATAGTGAAATTAGATATTTTTCACTGAAAACTTCTGTAGCACAGCTAGACATTTTTGACCGTAATATTCAGACTGTTTCAAAAAACTTGAACGGTAATCAAGAGGTGTCCACTTTATGAAATATTCTGACCAAAAGACCATGCAGTCTTTTTTGTACAGTGTGAAGAATCTTAGGCCTTAGCTTTGAGATTGCTACAAGTCACTGGTGTAGTGCTCTACTATTTAACAACTCTTGTAAGCATGTATTAGTTTCCTTACCATTTCTTCCTCGTAAGCCTTTTAACCCTGGGGGTCCATCAGGACCCCGTGGCGACACGCCAGGATCCCCGATATCCCCTTTCTGCCCCAGGTCTCCGGTGCTTCCCTCATCAAGGTCTTCCCCAGGTTGTCCCTTTTGACCGGGCGCACCTAATTAAAACATATTACAAAGTCCATCGAGGCAGAGATTGGTCAGATGAAGGGAAATTATTCGAGCACAAAATTTAATCACTTCAAATAATTCTCAATGAATCTTAAAATCTTGCAGCTCCGCTCCGGAAACATAAAAGGATCTTCGATGATTTAAAAAATATTTAAGTTCAACCATGTGCTTTTAAATCGGTGATAATTATTCAAAACTCATTTAATATTACCTTTCTCGCCGTCTCTGCCGACTTCACCTGCCTCCCCTCTCTCACCCCTATTGTTATCACCAGGTTCACCGCTTTCCCCTGCATCCCCAGTCATCCCCTTATCTCCTGTTTCTCCAGCAATTTCAAAACCAGCTAAACCCTTTGGTCCTGGTATACCGGCGTCTCCTGGAGTTCCTTTGGCGCCTGCAAATAAAACAAGACGTCATTGTTAAAGGCTTTACAAATAAATCGACCCAGAGTGCATTAGCTATATCTCTAATTGGTCAATACCAGACAATTTTACTTGTTAAGGAACAACTCTTGTTTCGGTTGGCTCATTGAATGGCAAGACTCGCTAACGCTCCCTTTTTGTATATTATACTGTGTTTAACTCCAGACCTTTTTGCCATCACGGTGCGACTTTTACAAAACATAAAATTGAAGATACAATAGTCAAGGGTGAACTCGCGATTTCCAACGTATAAACTATACATAATTTTTATTAAGATCTGAGGAATAGCAGTCTAAAAAAATGTAGCTATCAGCTCTCTGGCAAACATCGAAGCACAAAATCAATTCTAAGAACACGCGTGATTACCGTCAGTCCCATTTGTCCCATCAACTCCTGGCTCTCCTTTTGGCCCTCGGAAACCTGGAGGTCCTGGATCACCTTGTCTTCCTGAAATAAAACATCAATTCATAGAAATTTTTGTTCACATTCAGAATTTCTGTTCCTTTCTAGGTGTACTAACTGTTCTCTCTAGTTTCAAATTACTACCAATTTTCCCCTTGTTGTAATCGCAGTTTGTTCAAGCATGGATTTTTTAGTGTTCAGTAATCTGTAACTACTCAATTCTAAAACAAAAATCTCAAGTTTTCCTACCTTTTGCCGATTCAAAATTATCTAAAATGAAAAACAAATGAAATAATATGAAGTGTGATGCAGCTTACAGTGAGAGTCAGTAAGTAAGATTGCTAAATTTGTTTCATCTTAATAAAACACAAAACAATGGACACTCCGTAAATAGTACACATTTTAGTCTAAACGTTTTGACAAGACTAGTGTTACACGTCATCATCAGTAGAATACTGAAAACATTTCAAAAATTAACTATATATAAGCTTGCGAAGTGCAAAGTTTGCTTGCGTGATTTAACGGAAAATTGTTAGTTCTTCTTTCTACTAGCTTAGTTGACTTTATCTTTGATAGCTGCTATATAATTGACCGTTCTAACAACTGGTTCCTGTTGCTATTTAAAGAAGCATATCGCATTCACCGATTGATCCCGCCTTTGAATCACGGTGCGCGTGCATCAAAATGTCATCTGATGATGACATGTAACACTTTTCGAAACGTTTAGAGTAAAATGTTTACTATTTACGGAGTGTCCATTGTTTTGATTCATCTTCTTGTCTCATTTTACATTGCAATTCCTCGGCACGGTCGAATCACTCAACCACGATCATGACGTGCTCTTGAAACAGGAATGAGCAAGAATTCAACAATTTGTGGACGGTGAAAAGCAAGTTTTAATATTTTTCTAAAGCTTTGCACGATAGGAACTTCAAGCTTGTGCACTGTGCAGTCTCCAGAAAATTTCTTCCCGCTGACTGCGGTGTGATTCACCAAACATCTTTACGCACAAGACAACATAATGCGTATCGGGGTAGGTGTACCCATGTCTTAGTTAGAAGACAAGATGACAAACAAAGTACGCACGCACCTAGAGGGCCTCTAGGACCCATGGAACCTGGAGGACCAGGCAATCCTGGGGGACCCTCATCGCCTCGTTCTGACACTCCTTTTTCACCCTTGACACCTTTATCACCAGGGGCACCTTTCAGACCATTTTGTCCAGGAAGTCCGCTTTCACCCTGGATAAGAAAAGAAACTGTCATGTTTTTTCGAACTCACTTATCTATTTGCTCGGCATCGTCAAACAAGATCACGGCAAGAAAACTAGCGTACTTTGTAGATGGTGCAGCTTACCTACGAAGGGGATGTACCTCTCCCAAACCCGCAACAATGTAATAAGCACGTCACAAGAAAAGGAAAGTGAAATAAAGTGTACAGGCCCAAAATTCTAAAGGAGGGAAAAGCTGCTCGTAGACTAGATACTCACTCGTTCTCCTACATCTCCTCGGTCGCCTCGATATCCCTGAATACCGCGGACACCATCATCCCCATTGAACCCTTTAAAACCTTTCTCACCAATAATTCCAACTTCACCACCTTCTCCACGCTCTCCTTCGGGTACAAGAACATCTGTGGGTGCGGAGTCACCCTTCTCACCTTTTGGTCCACTTTCACCCGCATATCCTCGATAACCCTAAATTAACAAAATTAAAATAACGGTGAGCTGTTTGCCTCTGGGAGTTTGAAAGTTGATAACGTGTTCAGTGAACTCTACAAGCATTTAGCACTTATTCCGGAGTGAGGCTTGTTAATACAAGTAAAGGATTTTCAGTAAAAAATTGAGAATACTTTTAAAGTATCGTCTACAACTCAGGTCACAGGAAGACTTGCAGAACTGAACATCTCAATTCACGACTATTAATGACCTCAAAACCTTACAGGTAAACAAACAACACCTTACCTTGGGTCCAACATCTCCGGGTGGTCCATCTTGTCCTGGATCACCAGGTGTACCTTTTTCTCCTTTATCCCCAGTTTGTCCGATATCTCCGACTTTTCCCGGATTACCCGGAAGTCCTTTATCACCCTGAACTCCTGGGGAACCACGTGCACACACTGGACATACACCACCATCGAAACCTTTAGGACCTGGGGGACCCTTAGGACCCTCAGGACCGTCGTCACCCGTAACCCCTCGTAATCCCTTTGGCCCTTGAACTCCTTTAGGACAATTTTCAGGAATGTCACAGCTTTTGCCAAACGAATCACCAGGTAAACCTGTGAATGGGTAGGATTGTGATAGACAAAGAAACAACAAACAATGGCGACATGCAGTAAACGTTGACACCATAAACAACAACGATTTCAATTTATTAATATTGTAAAATACTATATACCTATTATTCCTTTTTCTCCCGGTTCACCAGGAATCCCTCGATAACCCTTAGGTCCTTGTTTACCATCCATACCCTTGGGTCCAGGGATACCAACACCTTTATCTCCCATCTCTCCTTTTGCTCCTGGTTCACCATCTTTACCTCGCTCCCCCTTTAAACCAACCATGCCTGGCATACCTAAATAGTTGTTGCACAAGATTCGAGGTTTAGGTGGATACTAAGAGCATGTTTGCAGGAGAAATAATCATAATAATTGTAACATACTCTAGCAGAAATTACCTGGGTCTCCTTCTTTCCCAGGATCACCTTGAGGACCACGACTCCCTGGTGTACCCTTAAGTCCTCGCATTGGCTTCCCAGGATTCCCCGGATCGCCTCGAATTCCTTTTTCTCCCTGGTCCCCAGTGTTCCCTGGTGGACCAACGTTGCCCTTCTCTCCTGCAACGCCTTTGATGCCAGGGAAGTTCTGAAAACCAGATTTGTTTCAAAGGTTCAAGGCAACACAATATATTACGGCTATCATAAGTCTGGTTTAAAGAAATGAGTGCAAATGTTCGCGAACTTCGTTATAAGACACCAGATGGAAGAGTCAAAGCGATATTTTGCAAGTTGTAACTTCTTGCTGAGTTACAGTTATTCCTCTAAACCAGAGCAGTGATAACATGTGGTCAAAACACCAGACTCGAGTGCCATAATGGGACAAAAATTACAATTTCTTGCTAAGTAACAATTATTCTACAACATTAGAGCAATCATAGCATGTGATTAAAACACCAGACTGCATTGTTGAGATGTTAGGTCGTACGTCATATATAATTGCTGGCTAAGTCATATTCATTTATCAAACAAAATCGAGTAGTGATAATGTGCGCTATATCTTCGTCTCTTTATCTCCATATTATACATAGTCATGACTGGAAATCCCTAAATTCCGAAACAAATGTGATTTGGAATGGATCTTCGGAAGTTTCGAAAATAAGTCTCTTTGAAAATTCGAATTGATAACTTCTCAGATAAAGTTTAGAGAAACCGTTCCAGGGCGTTGACAGATTAAACATATGTACCATTGATCGCCAAAAATTTGTCTACCATAGATAAGTTTGTACTGACCACTGAAGCTGTTGGTCCTTCATCACCACGAGATCCCCGTGCTCCAGGTTGTCCCTCAGGTCCCTGAAATTCACGAATATTACTAACAACACATCCTGATGCGTTTGAATAATGAAATTATTTCATGTATATCTCTAGTTATTAGACAGGATGGTTATTAACGACGAAAGCTAATAGGGTGCAGTAGCAACAATTTTCAAAAACCAAAAGTCAAAATTTCTACTGTTGATTTTATATGGTCGATAATATCAGAAAAAAAGTCTAAGGGGAAACTTCTCATATGCTTGAAATATAGATCACTTCTTTCTCCATGTTTCGAGCGTAAGCTCTTGATGAAGGCAAGAAAATGAACGAGGAACTTTCAAATCCACAAGAATCCTATCTATCTAGATTCCAATATGTAAACATAGCTTTCAATTTCAAAAACTAAATTGTTGGATCACAATGTTATATCACGAAAGGATGTAAGTTTTTTCCCTACACTTCTTGCCCTCATTTTTGGCAGATCCACAGTTTTCGGCCAAGACATTACACCTTTTGCCCGTAATTAGCAATAAAACAGTCATCATTGTGGTGGCGGATGCAAACTTACAGTATTGCAGAGTAGTATTTCAATGCAAGCAAGCGAAGTTGAACAGTTCACAAAAGTAAACTCCGCGACAACACCTCGTTTTCGTGCAAGATAAGCAAAGTTCAATTATGAATGCTGCAGAACCATTAAACAGTTCTTTTCCTCTCCGCAAAACAACCCGGGAAATTCCGAGGCTAGTTCCGCGCAGCCTCGACATTGAATTTGTACTATTAAAGACAAGTTTAGAGCCTGAAACGTCAGAAATAGAGCAAAATTGAACGAATACTTCGATACAGAAAGTTTCAAGAGTAACGATGGCCGAAAAATGGTTGAATTTAGTGACGTGACTGTACGGAACCGGTTTCGTGTAATCGTGCAAGTGCATCAGTAAATTGAAGATTGTTTTTTTTTTGTTAATGACGGGCAAAGGTGTACATAGGCTGACCGAAGTCAAACATTTTTTGTCAAAGGAGGACCGTATTTACTGTATTACGCAAACAACGTTGTATAAAACGAGCCAGCTTTACTTTCTCGTGGATTGATTGCAACTTTGTTTCAGTTATCCGATAAAGAACGTACCCTTATTCCTTTAAGTCCAACATCGCCATCCTCACCATTCATACCATTTGAACCCTTGAAAGAAAATTAATGACCAATACATAAACAAAGAAGTTTGCAGTTTACACACGAGTACAGAATGACAAAGGAATAAGAAGCACATTTCGAAATGTATTAAGTATATTTTTTATTTTTGGTAACAAATTAAAATTCGACAAGTCACAAAAGCGTCTCAATAACTAATACTTGGATAAATTAAACTTCTACCGCGTATTAGATTCTCTACTATTTTTAAAGTAGAAGAATTACGCCTTTTTTATTGCAAAACGTTCATTTCATCGCTTTCAGAACTCTGTATAACGCTGATTTTACTCGCCATAGAAAGAAGTTCAGTGTATTTGCATTATGACCAACCTGATCACCCAACTCTCCACTGCTTCCTTTCTTTCCGTCTTCTCCCTATAGCAATTAAAAGTACGTTCGTAGACTTGCCATCGCTTAGCATGCGATCACGTGTGGCTCGAATTGTGGTGTATGGCAACTCGTCTTGTATTGATATCATGATTCATTGGGCAGAGCAATGTGCGACGTAGCAATAGCATTAGCATATGTCGTAGCAATACGTAGCTACATTAAATTGCATTGCACTATGTTTTATTATTTGTACCGGTTCTCCTTTAGGCCCAGGCTCTCCAGTTTCACCTTTCTCTCCCGGCGGTCCAGGAAGACCCTAGAAATATGCAAAGTAACGAAAAATGGAATTCTATAATCTTTTCGTACACTAAGTTACTTTCAATTCAGAATCCAACTGAGAACACGACATTTGAGATCCTAAGATATTTTTGTTGCGCGTACAAAATTTGGACGTCATGTGTGGTTGGCGTTTTTGTAACGTAAGAATTTTGCACATGCAATATTTGTGAAGCCAAAAATTTCCCTATAACCAGATTTCTGACGTTTGTCAAAGAATGTTTTGAAAACGCCCTCTTGAGTTTGGACAGCATCAACCTTGATTTGTGTTTAGGAGCTTTCACCCGGAAACTTTGGCCCCAAGAACCCTGACAGGACTTACTTCATCTCCTCGTTGACCCACACCTTTCCGACCTTTCTCTCCTGCTTCACCCTGAAACATGGTCAGTTGAATTTGTCAACAACAAATCATAAGTACAACGATAAAAATCCAAATAAAATGGGTTTAAATGCAAGAAATCGGGCGTTTCTTACGTACCGGATCACCGCGGAAAATTGTAACCTTTGCTTCTGTCTAAAAACATTAAAAGTGTTACATATGTAAGACATGCCGAGCAAGACAAAACAAAAATGAACAATCCGTATGATACATACCGAATCCACTAATATTGATGCACCTGGTTCTCCTTTCTGACCATCCTCTCCCTAAAAAGACTTTCTATAAAATCCGCCCCATTTCCCTATATACGTGGTTATTCAGTCTATGAGCGACGACTTTATTCGAGAAACAGCTAACTTATGCCAGCGAAACTGATTACAAAATTATAACACTATGTTGCGAACTGAAAATTACCTGAACTCGTTACAATGAAACATGGCAATATAGGGTGAGCAACAAAGAAAGTACATATATTCAATCGTAACCAGTGGAATCATCATTCTAATAATGCATTGACTTACTGGGTCTCCTTTGGCGCCGCCTTTCTCATCTGCATCCCCCTGTCAAAGACAATGAATCACGTAAGCTTCCCTCTACTGACGAGAGCTTTGAAACATCGGCGATGTATGAGAATGTTTGTGAAATGCTGTCAGCAACCATCGCCGATGAGATATGGTAATCGTAATGCCTTATCTATACGTAGTGTATTTTACTGTGCATCTGAATATTCTAATGCTAATTTGCGCTTAACGAATGTATTTTAATAACGATAATATTATGTTCGTCACTATCAATGACGTACTCGCGTAGCAGGTTCACCAGGATCTCCTTGCATCCCCTGATCACCTTCGTGACCCTATCATTGAAAAAAGACAGACAAATGTATAAGAAACACGCAAACATTATACTTATACTACTTAGTTTTACAATGTAACAAAATAGCGCTTGATTAATATGCAAAATTAGTCATTCCAGAACACGCCAAGAGTTGCGAGATGAACAAAGTTAGACACTATAGATAGGCCTCAAAGTTTTAATAAACAAGTAACTAGGCAATTGGCGCTGTTTATATCTCATTTGCTTTTGTAAATCATAACTTTAACAAAACTTAAATTTGAATCAATAAAGTGAAGTGGTAAAAGGCAACGATATTCAAGCACATCTAAGGTAAATAAGAGTTTCTTCATATGTTCTTAATATTTACCGGCTCTCCATCCATTCCTTTATCTCCCTAAAAATATAAAAAACTTTGAATTTACTTATTGTGTAACAAGATACAGTTCGGAAAAAATATTGAGGAACAAATTGATAATCAGCAGTCTAAAGCACGCATCGTGACTTTCGCAATCCATTGCGCTTCTTACCAAGTCGCCTTTAAGACCTGCTTTGCCATCATCGCCCTATAAATAAAAAATTCCTCGTAATATTTACAACATCAAGCGACGTATTTTATTGGAAATTATGTAAATTTCTTGTGAAATTATGCATCAATAAATAGTTGTTTTATTCAAAAAATTGACGAGCCCTTTCGCAGATAACAAGCAAACATTTATGAACATTTTAAGTACAATTCAAGCCATGAAGACTATCAACACTAGTAGTTAGTGACGTATCGACACATTTTTGCGGTCAAACCGTGATGCGCCGTTCTGAATAAGCACGCATGTTGACACCATTTATAAAAGCAATTCGAGGTAATATCAATGCATTGTATATACTACTCGATGGTGTGTATTACGTACTAGACATATCATGCAAAAAAAGATTCATTTTCGCGGATAGAAACTTTATCAAAGGTGCCCACACCCCTGCCACCTCTCATGTATTATACCGCGTATTCTGCCAAAAAATAGACTTCCAAGTGATGGGCAAATGCCATGAAGAAACGTTTAACGTTTCTATCTTTTTTCTCTGTTTGAAAATCCAACTAACCTGCTCTCCTTTTCCACCGTCTTCACCCAACTCTCCCTATTTAAACAAACAACAACCAGCTTCAGCACAATAACAGAGAATTTCAGGTAAACTCGCTGGGAAGACTTGATCAGTGGAATATAAAAAAAGAATTGGAAAACTATATAGGAGTACATAAAACAAATAACTTTGCTTACCGGATATCCTTTAAATTGCGGCGAAGTTCCGGTTACAGGTTGGCCCTGAAAAATATGAACTTGTTTACAATTTGATAAAAAACAAGAATAAACTGACAAAACCTAGTAAGCGGTAATTTTTGAAGGCAAAGGACAAACAAATCTAATTGCATTTCAAGCTCGTGAAACACTTCCAGTTATAGCAAGTTATTTCTTTACCTTTAGACCTGGTGGTCCAGGATCGCCAACGGGTCCTCGCGGACCAACTACTCCTTCTGAACCCTGTCCTGTTCCTGGTTCACCCTAAACATAACACACAATAAAGTTTTATAATACGATATTAACGTGAGCAAAATGAGTGTCAATAATAAAGACATACGGGTTGGCCTTTACAACCAGGAATTCCAGGAAAACCTTTTAGACCATGAATACCATGTACACCCTAGAAAGAAGACAGTGATTAGGATTGACGTTTGACTGCTAAGCCAAACGTGAGAAACGAATGTCTTGGCCCAGTTTTCTTTGTTCTTCATATGTTTGAAGTCAAATATTGTTTTAGACTTCAAAGTCTATTTTCTACCTGCGCTTCAGTACAAAGAAATTCTTCCTGTATCTTTTAGCGTACACAAGCGTAAAACATTAACTTAACATTGCATTCCGCATCATAATGAATAAACTAAAACGACTTTTATATGAGAAAATAACTTCTACCTAAAGATGGACCGTTACGGTGTGGTAGCTAATCCTCAATGTCATTCTTCAGCATTCGAGCGAAGCAAACTGTCATTAAAACACTTTTAATTTGTATTACTTACAGGCAAGCCATTGTGTCCATTAAAACCTGGAACTCCCGTCATACCCTGAAAAGGAAACGCTATAGTTATACCAATGAATTACCACAGCTAACGATCGTTTCACCGTAATCTCTGTACAACAAAATGCATCAATAATTAATCATGGTAGGTGGGATTGCGTGTAACAAGACTAAAATACCACGCAAGTACATTAAAGAATCTTTTTCACTGCTCTAAAAGACCAAATAAAATCTCACCCGATCCCCAATTGCTCCTCGTTGTCCTGGGTTACCATGTTCACCTTTAAATCCTTTATGTCCTGGCAAACCTTGCTTGCCCGGATTTCCCTAAAAAAGACCTATGTTATCTTCTGCTAGCTTAACAACGATCCACATTTTCCCCAAACTTTCTCGCACGTTCATCATTTCATAATAAAATAGAAATGTTTTCTACTTTTTTATTAGAGACAGACCAATGTAAGTGTACATGTTTCCATAGAATCGTGTAAAAAGTAAGATTTATTTTGACGGAATTTCAAAAATTAATAAGATGTACTTACTTGATCTCCTTGCTTCCCAAGCTTTCCAATGCGACCAATACGTCCCTGTATAAAAACATTTGTTTGTCATGTTTTTACCTACTTCAAATTCGGAATATCTGTGCAAAAGATTTGTTGTCTTTACTGTCCAAGCTTTTGAAACTCAATCAAGTTTCATTCTTTTAGCAAGGAATTAAGTTCACTGAAACAGCGGTTCAAACAAGTTTATCAGCAAATGAAAATGGTTGTAAGTTTCTTTACACAGCAAAGAAATATAACGTCTTACGGCTAAATTAGGCCAATAGAAACACTTTCTAATGCAGACCTCTCTCTAAATATGAACCCCTTTCAAAATTAGACTTTTTTTAAAGTCTCCGCGAAACTTATCTACTGTGCGTCTAAAAATTCGTTCTGTCTCTTGCAAAGGTTCAGCTGTAATATTTCATTCAATTTTGTAATTTTGTTTCTATTCCATTGTATCGCTTCGTTCTTTATGAAACACGCTATGTCTATCGTCACAGTAAATATTCAATCACGCAGTTCTTCTGTACTTACTCGAGATCCTTTGGCACCTTTCGCACAATCACATTCACCTTTCGGTTTGCAGTTTCCGTATTCGCAGCCCTCCTGGTTTGGTTTCTGAAGAAAGTCAAGCAACTCCCATTATGTCTTATAAATTCTATACACTTCTCTTCATCCATGTATCATTCTCTTTTGCTATTTCGTTCACGTGGCAATTTTCTACGGTTGCGCACAAGTGAATCTATTTCAAAATACTTTACCTCTGCTGCTGGCGAGTCTGTAAGTGGTTGAGTTACTGAATCTGTGGGAGCGGGAGGAATCGTCGCTCTTTCTGTAATTACTGCTGGGTTTTGTGTGATAAAACCTGAACCATTGTCCTGAGAAATCACAGAAGGCCCAGGCTTTATTAATAAATAGTTCTAATAAATTGAAGGTATAGAACCGAATAAATGTAAAAAAAAATTCTAGCATACTTCTTTCTATCGCTAGTCATACATAGCCTCCGCACGCAAGTTAAATTTGGATACTTATTTTGCTCGCCCGCATTCTTCATCATGCCTGACTCTTACCTTGCCTGGCTACCTGCGCATACTTAAAATGAGGAAAGGATGGTCACTAGTTCTCCTAGATTCTCGTCTTAGAATGAGCTTATCTCAAAGTTAATTGACACTAGATAAAGAAATGATACTGTACTACTCTCGAAACACAGATGTGATAAACAAAAAGCCGGAAATTCTTTTCAAAATTTGTGCACAAATTAGTAAATTCACAAAAAATGTATCCGTACGGCACAAGATCTGTGCAACCGAAACTTCGTTTGTAACTTTTGTCCAATCAAATTGTTGAAATACATTTTTGTTGTACACAGGAATTTCTGCTTACACAGATCTTGGGCCGTACGGATACATTCGTTGTGAATTTACTAATTTGTGCACAAATTTGAGAAGAATTTCCAGTTCAGTTGTTTATCACATCTTTGTTTCGAGAGCAGTACAGTATCATTTCTTTATCTAGTGTCAATTAATTTTGAGATAAGCTCATTCTAAGACGAGAATCTAGGAGAACTAGTGACCGACTGACTCAGTGGCTAAAGCAAGGTCTCCGTGTATGCCAGTAATTTTTTACGTTTATTCGGTTAGCAGCCTACTAACAAACATAGGTGGGGGTATGAAGTCTTCTTGAAAAGTGCCTTCTAATTTTTTGATAGGGAGAGTATTAAGACGTACTACTATATGTCTGCACACGTTTGGAAGGTGGCTAAAAATGTTTTAAAGTGATGAGGAACTGGGTGACAACTTTATTGTACGTGGGTGGACACAAAATTTCAGCTGAAAAATCAGTGGCGAATATTATTAACTATAAGACTTGTAGAATTCAAGTAAAACTATTTGTCTGGTTAACTTTGGGGTAGCATTTTGACGTCATAAGTGTGGAATGGCATATCCTATTAAACAGAAAATGTCTAAATGCAATCTACTTGCTATATAAATTGTCACAAAAGAGAATCAACTGATTAACATGTTCTAATGATAAAGTCAAGACAAATAAGGCAATATTGTAAAGTGACATCGATAATGCTTGGGTAAGTGTTATTATCGGAATGACATCTTAAGTAGACCGTATGTAGATACAAGATAAGATAGCATCTCTATAAGTACTACTAACTCAATTTCATCACATGCATTTAAATGCTGCTTTCGATATTTTTAAAGCCAGTTAAATGCACTTGAAATGTATCAACAATTCACTTTGCCAGAATTGTGCACTCTTTTTTATCAGATTTTCAATCTTTAAGTTTGCGGTATCAGCTTCGTGCATGAGCTGCATCAAATAC